>JABUQX010062682.1:55000-65000 GCA_015478945.1 Trachelipus rathkii | reverse complement strand
AAGTTTATAAAGAATTGACTTCACAAGGTTGAGACGACCCCCACCAGGAAATTCTATCCAGATCAGCGAGAATAGAATCGGAAAAATTAAGACGAGAGGGCAAATTCTAGAAGTAAAAGAGCGGAGCAGAATTGAAATGAGTTGAAGAATGAAGTGGTCGAGTCATCTGGCATATGAGTGAATAGAGTTAGATGTATAGGTGAGAGGATCACTAATGAAAAGTAGTAAAAGAAGGAGATACTACAGAACCCTGAGGAACACCACTATTGACAGAAAGGAAGAAGAAGTCGCCCCATCAACAACAGCTGATATTGAGGGATTTGAAAGAAAGCCAGACACAAGTAAGCAAAGAGAAGGAGGAAACTCAAAGGGAGGGGAGCCTGGAGAGCAGTGACTCTGCCATACCGGTCAAATGTTTGGATATGTCAAGCGCCACCACGCAAGTTCCCCTGTAGTTCCCAAAGGCGGAAAACCATAAATCAGTAAGATAGGTAAGTATAGACCCTAGCGGCGAAAGCCGTGCTGGCGATCGGAAAGAAGTGAATGTGAGATTCCAGATGATCCAAGAAGAAGTAGGAGTTGAGAAGAGTTTCAAAGATCTTAGATAGAATACAAGTAAGAGCCATAGAGCGATAGTTAGAAGGATCAGAGCGGCTTCCTTTTCGGAATATTAGGTTGAATTTTTGCGTGCTTCCAACAATGAGGGCAAGTTAGTATTGACATAGAGAATATAGTGAATGAGGGGGCGGGGATAGCACGGAAGCACACTTCAACAAAACTCGGGAGAAACGCTATCCGGGCCACCCACCTTCCTAACGTTCGTAGATTTCAGGAGCCCATGCACCCGATCGAATATAATCACAGGAGCATAGGAAATCTGAGAGGAGAAGGAGGAGTATGATAGGAATGCCAGAATCAGCCAGGGTTGAGTTAGGGAGGAAAATAGGAGTAAGCTTAAGAGATTGGCCTTTTTCAGTTGGAGAATTAGCAACAGAACCATCAGTGAGCGAAATAAGAGGAGGAAAGACAGATTTACAGAAGTTGTTAGAGATGTTTTTGGCAAGAGGCCAGAAAGATTTGTCAGTAGAGCAGAACCAAGGAGGTTAGCGCACTTTCGTTTGATGAAAGCCCGCTTTGTTCGTCCGTCGAAGAGTATCCTGCAACGATTTCATGGCAGATGATATTAGCAAATTTTTAGAGAACGAAAATTTCTTCCACTCCCGATACGCACTGTCTCTAGCCTGAATGGCCAGAGAACAATAACTAAACACTGGATTATGATGGCAAAGTATCGAAGTATAAATTAACCTGATTCCGATGAAAAATAATTACAGCTCCTGTTCTTATCATGTCTGGCGATAGAGACGCGAGTAGCTTAGAGCATACGACTAACATTTACCGGAGAATAATCCCAAAGCTCGCAATTGGCCCGATCAAAGTGCCAGAAAAAACGCATAGGGCCGGATGGAGCTGTTGGAGAGAAAGTATTAAAGTTAAGAGATATAAGGTTGTGGTCAGATTTTACCGATTGGGAGCGAAAGTGGTGTATTTTAAGAGAGAAGGACTAGTGGTGAAACATAGGTCATGTTCAAGAATTGGTTAGACGATCCGGAATGTGTGGGTTCTTTAATTAGTTTCCCCAGATCGTTGAGAATGCTGAATGATTCGGCCTCCCACCTAAATCGGTATGAGAGGACCCCCAACCATTTGTATTCGGTACATTGAAACTCCCTAAATAGAGGACCCAGTATTTGATGAGAAGATATAACAGTTCGTGAGAAAGAAAATCTCAAAAAATATAGAAAATCTGCTCTGTTAGGAGAACAGTATCAAAGCACAAGATAAAGAAAAGAAGGAAGAAAAAGATTTTAAGCCACAGAACATCGAAGTTAGGAGATTGAGATTCTCAAGACGTGTTACAGGAGTGTTTATATTTACGTGGGCACATACTCCACCCTTTAGACGGAAATTATGAAATAAGTTATAGTTGGATACATTAAACGTGTTAGAGGATGAATTCTTAGCCATCTGTGTCTCAAGAGCAAAAGGTTAGGGTTAGAGTTAGAGAGGTGGTATTCCACGGATGCAGAATTAGAGTTTAAGCCGCGGATGTTAGTAAAGTCTATAGAAAGCCCACGCCTGCGCAAATTTGCCATCAGCCATCACACATGTACACACAACCACACCAAACCAAAACAACAAAGACAAACAGAAAAACAGGTTAAAAATTAGTCACACATTAAAAATCCCAATGCGAAACGATAAAATCGTGTTTATAATAAATATGTAAAAATATGAAAAATTTAATAAGTTTAAAACCCTCACTCCGCACACCCTCACAAATTTACGAAAAAAATTACAATAATTCGACATAAAACTGTTGTTATGTATAAATTAAAATAATTGACTAAAAACGTATTTGCTGTTAAAACCCGTTTAAAAAAAAAAAATAGAAACACTAAAAACTTAAGTTAAAAAAGACTAAGGAAAAAAATATACCCTAGTGGCCTAGTACTATCTAAACTACGTATTACACAATCCTAGAAACTAACTATTGCTATCTAACATAACTAAAAAGTTTCAAAGTTAAAAATTAAAACGGATATCTTATCTTTTAAAAGGATGATCAAATTCTTCAAATATTAAATCCATAAAAGTTAAAACAATTAAAACCGGAGAGCGTTCAATGTACAAATTACACTTAGAGGCAAAATAACTAAAACATTACAAACACACTCAAATTATCGGAGCTCCAGTTAAGCACAACCTATCACCACACACACGCTGTGGATATATATATATATATATATATATATATATATATATATATATATATATATATATATATATATATATATATATATATATATATATATATAATAAATATAAAATAAATACATATATATATTTATAGAGATATTTATAAGTTTACTTACATTGCAGCAGCAAAGCAGCAGCAGCAGTATATATATATATATATATATATGTTATATATATATATATAGATAGTTGCTCTTGTATATTAAATTTATATATGTTATAAGGTTATTTCATGGTTACTTCGAGTGTTTTTCAACTTTAATGCATAAATTTCTATTTTAAAGGTTATATTATGGTTCCTAGTCCTATATGTGCAATGGATAAATGAAAGCGACTTAGTGGCGCTTAGAATAGAGCTTTGGCAAAAGAAAAAAGAAAGAAGCAAGAAAAATTGCTTAGAAAAGTTCCACGTTTATACATATTTTTAAGATTGTCTGTCTAATCAAGACAATCAAGTGCATTAGAGGCAGACCTTTCAAGTGATAGCTTCCAGAGTGCAGACGATCTATTAATTTCCTTTAGTCTACATTCTGACACTTTGGAATGATCAGATTCTGATATAGAATCATCATTGACAGACTAACAGCTGGTGATCAAACTGAGGGAAAAGTAAGTCTTTTATGGCCCTATTGACAATCATTTACAGGGGTGGAAAATGATAAATCTCAAGTGGAACAGTTTTCATTGTGCCTCAGATATATTACAAAAACCAAGCCGTTCTCTATAACAGAGGACTTTCTTTCGTTTGTGCCTGTTTACGACGTCAATGGTCAATGTTTAGCGAGAGTGCTACAGGAAATGCCAATGGGGTTCAGGCTCGATTTAGCCAATGTGAGAGGCCAGGGTTATGATGGAGCTCGTTCATGAGAGGTGAATTAGGGGTGTCCAAGTAATTTTAAAGAAACTTTTCTTAAAGCAATGTACACTCACTGTGTAAGCCATTGATTAAATTTGTGCATCTCTGATACATTTAAAGTTTAGGCTGTATGAAATGCGATGGGTGTAATATCAGAGACGTGCACATTTATTCGAATCCAGTGTAAAGCACACATCCATTTTAGGGGAAAATTTTAAAGAATTGAAACAAGATTGTAAGAATGCGAGAATGAAAGTGATCTGTGAAGCAAGATGGTGCGATGGGCATTAACCTGTGCTGCTTTTTAAGGAAATTCTTATACCAATAATAGCAGCTCTAGAGCATGTCAGTCAATAGCAGGGGTGAGCATTCAAAAAGAGCGTTATTAATTTTAAATAATATACTTACGCCATCATTCATTCCAGCTCTAGTTGTAACTTCAAAATTGTTGGGATTGACCTACAATCTTTCAAAATACCTTCAAGCTAAAAGCATTGATCTATGTAGTGCAATTGAACAAGTAAACACCACAAAAAAAACTATTCATCATTTAAGATAAAATGCTGATTCTGAGTTTCACGAAATATTCGCATCTTTGCTGAAACTGGCAGATCATATAAATATCGAAAAAAGCAGTACCAAGAACAGTTGGTCTCCAGAGGTATTGCCCCAATCCATCTTCTACAGACCCGGAAAACGTATTATCAACTAACAATTTTTATACCATGTTTAGACAATATGATTTCTTCCTTAAATGAAAGGTTTTTCATCCACCAGGACACCGTGTCATCTGTTCAGTATGCTATTTCATCCAACTGTGAGGCTTCACTTGACGACAAAGTTCAATCAACATTCGAATTCTACAGAGACGACTTGATTGGTTCTTACGATGAAGTCTTCCTGGGAGAGTGGGAATTTTGGAAACAAAAGTGGAAAGGATCTCAGGAAAAACCCATAAGTGCCCTAGCCGGATTAGATGAATGAGCCTAAAACTTGTTCCCAAATATAAACATACGGCTGAAAATACTTAATGTACTTCCACTTTCTAAAGCTTTAGTTGAACGAAGCTTTTCTAAATTGAAATTAGTTAAAAATGTATTTGAGGAACACAACAAGTGAAAATAGTCTGAATGGATTTGCTTTACTCTTTAGTCATAGATACTTGGCTTTAGAAATCACCAACGATCAAGTCATCGACCATTTTGTTGGATCTGGGGATGGACTCCGCGTCGCTGAGTTAACAGTGACCGGGCGCTCTAACCACTGTTCTGTAAAGTCTAGTTAAAAATTTAAACTATTTTGTTGATAATTATTGTTTTCCTACTATTCAATTCCTACAGCAACATTGGATTTGCCTAACCTATAAAGGTTTTGTAAAGAACGCTATCAATCGTAAAGTAGCTCTTGTGGGATGCGTGTATGAGTAGGTCCTCGTTCTGCATCCTGGAAACGTAGACAATTTGAATGTATTTTAGTCTATCATTTTTCAAGACTGAACTCTTAGGACGGAAGCAAATATTCCTCTTAAACCTAGTATAAAAATTGGCACATTATTATTAGCATTATGTAATATTTGCATTCGCGAATACTATGGAGAATTATTCGCATTCATATTCCCATTTACGAATATTAAAATAACATATTCGCATTCATTTTCCCATTTACGAATATTAAAACAATATTTTCGCATCCGCATTCGCTTACGCAAATATTAGAAATAAATTATTTGCATTCAGAGAATATTGACAAATAGATATTTGGTCCATCTTTAATATGAATTCATCTTTTAATTCTTTTTCAATACCAATTCCTATGAGAAACATCTCAGCTGAGAAACGTAGCTGTTGGTATTCCTTTCTCAATGCCATTTTACCTTTCATTTATTTTTTTCCAATTACAATATTGTCCACATTCACTAAGCAAAGCTCATTTGAAGGAGGTGTCGCTTCTGATTACTTTGTCCTTTTCATTTAGACCCATGATTTTGACTTTGCAAACACCAGTCATATTTCGAATAAGGACTCCTAGAGGGACACCTCTAAAAGTTTCTTATCTTAATATTAGTTACTTATGCTATGGCGAAACAGCTTAATTTACATCTTTGTGTAGCAATAAATTTTAAGGATCTTCAAAAGAGCGAGTTAAAAAATACAATTTTATGAAGCATTTTCCATGATATCACTTCTCATTTACTACTTCTACTTTCTATTTTTTAATTCTCTAATTGATTTTTTATATTCAATTCCTAGCTTTCCTATTTCTTCCAAAATATCTCCATCCAAGACTAAATATTCTTCTGTTTATTTTTTCTTTTTCTCAGTAATTTCCCTCAAATTCCTATTTCATTTATTATGTTTTAATTATCTGTATTTGAGAAAGCCTTTTATTTTATTTTATTTTTTAAATGTTAATTTAAGATTCTCAGTCATGTTAAATCTCAAATCAAACAAAACCCAAATATAATTTATCATCATTTATTTATTTTTTCATTTGCTATTCTGGTCGAAATAAAAACTGCAAAAAATAACTTTTCATTTATCCATAAAAAAACTCTGCAAAAATAACTTTTCATTTTATCCGATAATATTATAAATTCTTACGTCCATTCTTTTAATTCTTTGTTTCGGTTTTTCTTCGTAAATAGCAAAAAAATTTATTACTTTATCATACCCGCACCGCTTCTTCTTTTCTAAAAACTACAGCACCATCAAACTCAACCGCACCCTTTCGTCTTAATTCTGTCAATAGAACAGTTTGATCTCTCAATAATAATAACTGACATACTTCTCTTTTTTACACACATCCTTAATGGGGTTGCGAAGGATATGTCATGAATTTTGCTTACCCACGATTTTTTTTTGGTCAAGCATTTATAACACTTCAGTGGAAGCAATTCTCTCTCTCTCTCATCTCTTCTCTCTCATTCTCTCTCTCTTCTCTCTCTCTTCTCTCTCTCTCTTCTTCTGTCATCTCTCTTCTCTCTCGTCTTGTCTCTCTCTCTCGTCATCTCTCTCTCGTCTGAAATTAAATTTATTTTATTATTTCAGTTGATGTTTTCGCTTTTAATAAATAAAAGCTCTTGTCATTCTTTTATTTGTTAATTGGATGTAGTAACTGTCCCGACAGCATAATTTACAATTTTATCGGTGATCATATCTTAAATTCCAAGCTTCTCCTCCTTAAATTTTTCAGCACGCTTAAACCTCAACAAACGTTTTCTAGGTTTAAATTTTCATAAATTATTAACAACCGTCAAAGGAGTCTAAACTCAGAGACGGGAGCAATATTTCTCTTAATTAAGATTATATTAATGGTTTAATTATCATTTTTAACATAAGAACATATTATTTTGAGTTATTTGCAGAAAAGAAGTACGTAGTTATCAAATAGGACGATATTATTTGTAGTATTTGAAGGTCTTTGTAATCAGTACAGGTTAAATAAAATAAGAGCAATTCTACCAGAAGGAAGGAAATTACGAGTTCATTGAAAGAACGAAACAATGTTAACAAAGTAGCAAAGAAAGTTTTGAAAACCACAAGGGGGTTGGTTTACCATCATCTCCACACGTCTTTCTATGCTATTACCTTCAGGAGCAAGAATTCAAAGAGGTGACACTGTAAAATTGTCACTTAAGAAAATGATTAAAATGGAGGAGGAAAAATAGAGAATATAAATAATACGTTGATTTATAAAGTGGAGTTAAGAAATAAATAGGAAAAAAATTCCGTTCATATATATGGTAAGCGATTATGAGTTCTCGGTAAATAATGATAAGAAATAATATATAGAAAGTGTCAGAAGGAGAAAACATTTTGACGAAAATTGGGGATATAGAACGCGAGGTGGATGAATCTGAAATATTATTATAGGCATTAATAAGAAAGTTAGAAGTTTTCCGGTGACTATTGAGATAATAGGTAGTTAAATGTTAGAGGGTTATGAATTTGGAAAGTTTAATGCTAATGTAATTCCATTGTTGCAAAAGTTTCACTCCATTTAAATTGCAACCAGTAAATTGGATTGCTTTATATAAATGAATGACCAATCGATCGGTTAGTTAGCCTTGTATTGAGAAAAAACCTATATTAGTAATATTAATTACTAATATTCTTCTTTAAAAAAACATATTTTATATATATTTTTATATAAATATTCTCGTTTGTCAAATTTCGGTCAAGAAAATCGTCCGAAATCTCAAAAAATCACGGTACTTAACTTTGTGAGTTTTCTTGGCCTTTCCTTTCATTTTTTGCTCTTATATCTTGTGTATTTATCCAATTTATTTTAAATTTACAATATACATTCGTTTTTATATAATCTTTATATTCCTCAAAGGAATTTTCATTTGGTTATATATTTTTAGAATTATTCATGTTTACCGTTTTTCGGTGTTTGAAGGGCTGAAGCCATCCTTTCATATTGTCATATTTTTATATATATATATATATGCAAAAGTCCAGTTTCTGATCAGGACTCAATTTTGGGGAATATGATGACTCGAGTCGTCGAGTCATTATATGGAGACTACGTGAGTAGATTGACTCAGTGACTCAGTGACTCGAGTGACTGAATCACGGTTTGTCTAGATAATTTATGTAAGTTTTATCAGTTATTGAATAATGTCTCTACAGTGCGTACAGGATTTGATAAGCGACGAAAACAATCTGTTAAGCTTTCTTCAATATTATCATTTAATATTAGAAGAAAAAAAATGTGAAAGTTGTAATATTAATTGTTATATAATTAAAAGAGGTTCAAAATTTAATTTTAGGTGTGTCAAATGTTTATGCTTTTTTACATCAATGACATTTTTGTAATCAGTGGACAATTTTAGACAAGAATTTTTTTTTTTATTTTTTTAGGGGGCTCGAGCCGACGGGGGACAGAGGGGGACGAAGTCCCCCTCCCCCCGTCGTCCACCGGTAAGGCCGAGAGACCCCGACTCCTTCCATCTTTGCGGTTTACCCGGGGGGTTTTCCTTTAGTTAAAAAAAAAAATAATAAAAAAAATTAGAATATTTTCTACCTTATTTCTATGTGCAAACGAGAGCATGATAAAAAGCAATTTCTAGACAAGCCGTCATTCAGTCACTCGAGTCACTGAGTCAATCTACTCACGTAGTCCCCATATAACGACTAGACGACTCAAGTCATCATATTCCCCAAAATTGAGTCCTGATCAGAAACTGGACTTTTGCCTATATTCATACTACCTACAAACCAAATTTCATTTCATATATATATATATATATATATATATATATATATATATATATATATATATATATACACAAATATAATATTATATAATAATTTATTTAATGATTTACATCATTCTATTGTAGTTTAGATATCCATAAAGAGTAAATATATATATATATTATAATATATTTTATATATAATATAGTATATATATATATATAATATATATATATAATATATATACCCGTACCTAATTAAATATTCATAAAATATTCGAACTCTTTTTTGTCATTTGTTAGATCGATTTAGATCCTTAAAAATTGTTAACACGTTTTGACGTTTGTTATTACTAATTTAGATATCTGAAACTGTTTCCTAACGCCCTAGAATATATCTAATTTTCAATCTTTTGGCTTTTGAAAAATTTTGGGAAAACCGTTGAAAATTTTTAAGCGCATTTATTTCGTCAGTTTCGGTAAAATTGTTGTAACGTTCTTCATTATGGAAGTATTTGTACTAATTATATATCTTTGAAAACACATATATCTTTCTTTATAATATTTGATTTTATGTTTGAATTAATCTCTTTGACCTGTTTCTGTAAGTCAAAGCTCATTCCTTTTTGTGAAAACCCTGAAAATCGAATTTAACTGGCTTATTAATTACAGTAAGTTTGTGGTTGGGATAGTTTTTCTGGGTGTTTAGTGGGAAGCTGGGACCGACCCTTCACCCACTGAATACCTACGAAAATTCCCTGCAAGTAGTCATTCCTTTTACAAAATAAGTAACGAGAAAGGTCTGAATTTTAGGTAAATTTAAATGAATTTAAATTATAAGGTAATAAAGCGTAAAATACTTCTTCTGCAGAGTAAACCTAAACTCCAGTTAAACGTTTTAGCCTACTCCGAGTACTCCTTATAACAAAGCAGTAAAATAAAAACATTCATCGAAAATCTGAAAATTCAACCTAATGCCTGACAAGTAATGTTCATACCGAAATTGTTCACAAAAGGCTTTTCTCGGTGAAAATGGGGACTAATCTACGAAGATTGACAAGAAAGATATGACACAGAAATATTATGGTCGAGGAACTCCGGGGAAGTAATTAAGGTAATAGTAT
>JABUQX010062682.1:45000-47500 GCA_015478945.1 Trachelipus rathkii | reverse complement strand
AACTTTAGGAGGAAATCTCTCGGTCAACATATTGAAAAACACTCGTATAAATAAAAAAAAAATAATGTCAAAATTTAATTCTACAGAACCGCAACAGAAACGGAACATTCACGGCAGATATTTCATAACAAATGATAACATTACCAAATATTGGCCATATACCTATTGAGCTATAAAACTAATAACCTTATCACGCGGTAGTGGAAAATAATAAATATATACAAAAGGAGACCATAAAATCCCGTGCGCTGTAAAGAAAAATCCTTACGACTCAGTAATGGAAACTCATTCCTTGTCAGCCGTAAAATCTGTAAGTTTGAGGTTTGAAGAATACCTATACAAAAGACTTTAAAGTTTAGTAATTATATTTCTAAGTTACCATTTAATTTTCTGTATAACAAACTTCGCGCTGATACATTTTTCTTGCATAACATTGTTCATTCGTCAAGCAGGAATGTTTTGAACAACAATATCGTAGGATTAATGTGAATGGATACAACAATATTAATGTATGGAAAAAATTTGCAATTTTGTGTTTCTCTATTTTCTTTCCTAGCTCTATTAATTTTAAATATAGGTTTTGTTTCCCTCCAGCCTAATGCATATTTTACAAATGAATTTCTTCTTCCTATATCTTTCATAGAACCAAAGAGTATTCTTTTGAAATGTGAAGAAAATTGCTTTAAAATTACCCTATATAAATAAAAAGGTAATCCAAATCCTTTTTGTTAATAAATTTTACTACTTTTTGTATACAAAATAATATATATATATATATATATATATATAATATATATATATATATATATATATATATAATATATATATATATATACTATATATAATATTATATATATATATATATATATATATTCTTTTCAAGATAATGGCCTTGATGAAACCCTGAAATTTGCTTTAGTTTATATATATATATATATATATATAATATATATATATATATATAATGATATATATAATAAGTATATATATATATATAATATTATTAATATATGATATATATATAATATTATATATATATATATATAATACCATATATATATATATATATATATATATATATATATTATATATATATATATATATATATATATATATATATATATATAATATATATATTATATGATATTATATATATATATATTATATATATATATATATATATTATATATTGCAATATGAAAATATTACCATCACGCACTGACAAAGCCTTTACACAGAAATAAAACTTCGGAGGAAGAAATTCCTCTCTTAATTAAATTCATAACTATTAAATTAATTAAATTATTATTTTTTTTTATTCTGATGATATTTAAATAAATTTAAAAGGTCAATTAATGTTTTATTAATTTTAGAATATGAGATTATAAAAAAATTTGATAAAGTAAAATAATCTAAAATCCAACCGAATCCCGCCTAACTTAACAACTTTAAATTTGATACGAAAGTCATAGTTGAGTGAAGAAGGTTAAAAAGACTTTTAACCTTGAAATCTATTCCATCCGGGAGATAGGTGATACTGAAGACGCGTCAAATGAGATAAATTTTAATATCAAACCTCTGATAAATAAGATTAGCTCTGAGTTAGGTTCAATAGCACACTCCCTTAAAAAAGGTGGGATGAATACTGTTTCGGCCACTTGCCTCCCTAACGTACATAGGTAACAGGATCCCATGCACTAGATCAATTAATAAACTCTGTATAGAAAGATATATGGAACCTGAAGAGAGAGATGAGAGAAAAGGGAAAGTGCTGGAATCACCAAGGATAAAATTAAGTGAATTAAAAGATTAACGTTACTGGAGGAGTGTTATTCGTAGAACAATCATAATGGCTAATTCACTTTTGCTTAGCAAAGAGCAGGAATACTCAAACTTTTGTATATCACCCCTAAATTGAAACCGGACCGAGTGAAAATCAGGAAAGGATCTGATAATAGAACTCTATGACAGTGATTGAAGAACAAGTGAGATCGAACTATACAAAGAAACAACTACATTAACTTCCTTCTGAAGTGTGCCAAACAGCTACTGAGAGCATAATTTGAGACAATTATATCTAATAGATTTAAGAAAAATAGATTTGGTGGAAGAAAGAATAGACTTGCATTTTTCGTCAACAATCGCAACCCATCTTTTCTTTTCGATATAGAGTCACAACTGTGATTCAAACAGTAGAGCGATCGTTTCGCATGCTGGAAGCCTCGGATTGCATCCCTTGTGCGCAGCCAAGGAAGCCAACTTATTAGAAAGCATTCTTCCTTTAGTAGGGCAATGCTTGTGAAGTACAAAATTTTTAAATAAATAAATGCGCTAGGCTAGGTCTCAAGGAATTAGGAGATCGCTCTCCAATCAGACAGATGTCTTCGAAATTAGGAGAATCAAGATTTTCGAGGATCTTACAAGAGTATTAATATTTATATAGGCCCATATTCCTCCTTTCAGACGTAAATTATGATATATTTTGAAATTTGATATATTT
>JABUQX010062682.1:35000-37500 GCA_015478945.1 Trachelipus rathkii | reverse complement strand
AAGACTTAAAAAACAGCAAAAGCAAAACTCATACCTAAGGAAAAAAGACCACACATAATTGAAAAAATGATGTTATAAAGTAGAAACAGGCCAATATAAAAAATATGAAACTTATTAAAAATTCAAAAGTCCCTTACAATGGTGGGCAATTCGAATAAAGTACTTTTCAGCATTTGGTGTCCTCTTGCTAGAAAATATTTAAAGCTCGCCCCCCCTTTTTCGTGGCAAAGTGAAAGGAACTCTTCAGAATTGAAGATCATTTTATTCTCCTAAAAAATCGGAATGCACTCAGAAACGGGAGAAGAAATGTTATGTTGATGCACACAATTTAAGGAGTCATGCTTTGACTACGAATTAATAATGACTAATTTGCTTCAAGGATCTTACTTTTAGTAAATTAAAGAAGGAATTTTAAATAAAAAATGACAAAATTGTTCATTTATTGTAAATTTTTAAATATTGCTATTATTTTCAGTGGTTAAATAAAAAAAAAGTATAATAACTTGATTAATTCTTTAGCAAAGATAAAATATAAGAGAATTCTATAAATAAATTTATAAGGTTTTAAATATCTAAAATTAGTTGATTTAGCAAAATTAGGAATATATTAGTGATGGACATGACATCCGCATTTGCGGAACATCCGCACCTAAATTGACATCCGCATCCTCACCTAACGGCACATCCGCATCCGCATCCGCCTCCTTTGAAAAATGAGGATGTTGAGGATGTTTTCTACATTTGATTAAATGCATATAAAAATAAATATTATTGTCATTCTTTATCATGGGAGTTATGGGAGAATAAATCTGTAATTTTGAATTGATCTCGTATATTATATAATATATATATATACTATAATATATATATATATAATATATATATAATATACGCCTATATATATCAATTATATTGCAAGATATCTAGTATAAAATATAACATATCGAATTTTTGTGTCTATGTCCAACTATATATATATATATATATATATATATATATATATTATATATATCATTATATATATATATATATATATTATAATATATATATATATATATATATATATATTATATGATATATTATAATATTATTATATATATATATAAAACTATTTTCTCCAGTCGGAAGAGGAAGGAGAGAGAGGAGGAGAGACAAATGTCAGGAGCGAGAGAGAGGAGGTATAACGGAGAGGAATTTGAGAGGCGGATAGGAAATGAATAAAAAATGGCGGAAAAACTCCTGGTGAGGATGGAATAAATATTGAGTTGCTGAGAGAGGACGGAGAGGGCTTCGGAAGCCTTCGCACAAGTCATCAGAGAATATTCACTCACAACTCTTGAACACAAGAACATTTGACGGCGGTCGAGCGACCGAAAAACACGAGACTCCGCACGCCGAGCATATGCCGTGCCAACGAAGCGAGAGCGAACTCACAAGGATCAATAACTATATTCTACCATTATACTGTAAAACGACCACACAAGAGAGAACACGCAGAGCAGATTAAGAGAGCTCATGAGATTCATACTCGAAGAGAATTTACTAACAACGGATAAACATGGAACCGATAGTTATCACCAATGAAACTCATTAGAAAGAAAAACTAAGATCAAAAATAGAGCCCCAAGACCTTGCAAAATCGTGCAAACGACAGAATCCTCAAGAGTGATGGATGACCAGAATGCGTGGCGTACGAAGTACTACCAGGATTTAACGTTTTGCCATTAAGAATGATACAGAAAGAAGATGGGTATTACAATTAAGAACTGCATATATCGCCTCTCATAGACGTTTGAGAAATCCATTGATTGCTACCCAGAGAAAGCTGTGGAGAGTTCGGAGATTGATATAATGAAAGTTGGAGAGGGCAGGGACTGATAAAGCCACAGTAAAAGTTATATCTACTCCAATAGCGATAAGTAGGTCAAGTAACCAGGCATAAAAAACGAACGAATGGTTTGAGGTAAAAACTAGAGTAAGGCAGGGTAGTGTGGTCCTGTCGCCGATACTGTTTATAGTGTATTTGGACACAGTCATAAGAGTTAAAAAGAGGATTTAGAAAGAGATGACCGGAGACATCATGGTATAGCAGATACACTGGCCGCTGTTGGCACGTTGGAGAATGTGTGAATGGAAGTTGCTATAAGCAAAAATGGTGCTGTTACGTTATTAACCTCGACACAGAAAAGTTGAGAGAAACGAGGACTTGAATAGAATGTGCGAAGAAACTCATAAATAACCTCTCCTACACACAGGTATTAGGGACGAGTTGATATTGGAGTAGACGGTAGAGGATTAAAAATGTGAATATGATATTAAATATCTAGGGAGCACTTGGAGAAAGGTGGTGTGCAAAGGAAATCTCCTCATCGTACTGAGCGCAGCAGTATTGGCAGCAACCTCGATAAGAGCTCCCCATCCTTGAAGATAAAGCAATATATGAAAAAAAGAGCGTGAGAAAACAGAAGAAAAAATATACTGAGGAGTGTTGACGCCGATA
>JABUQX010062682.1:27500-32500 GCA_015478945.1 Trachelipus rathkii | reverse complement strand
TATATTACCAAAGAAATACAACCTTATTTAATATATATATATATATATATATTATACATATATATTATATGCAAATGCGAGCGGTTCATGAAAGCAAGAGAAGCAACGCTCCCCTAGTAAATAAAAGATAATATCAACAATTAAAATTATTCAATCTTAAACAATTACATTAATTATTTACAATTAATCATTCTTATTTATTCAATTCTTTCATTGATGCAATCACATAAATTTGTATTGAAAACGAGTATTGTTTTACTATTCGTTGGTCACTTGCGATTTTGGACAGAGAGAGAGAGAGAGAGAGAGAGAGAGAGAGAGAGAGAGAGAGAGAGAGAGAGAGAGAGAGAGAGAGAGAGAGAGAGAGAGAGAGAGAGAGCAATGTAATCTGACTAATATGTTAAGTAGATGACAAAATTCTTAAAAGCATTCTTTCCCGCTGAATTACTGATTTTTTTTAACAATGTCTTTAAAAACTAGCTTCTACCTATTCCAAAAGCACATTTTTTCCCTCTTGATATACGAAATTTATTAAAAACAATAAAATTCTTTAAAAATACTTTACTTAAAAATTTCATATTTACTTTAGAAAAAAAAATATCTTAAATCAACTCTTGAATGGAAGCTTTTAAGTTATTTTACCTTCTCAGCGTCTATACGTGATGTCACTGACTGTGAAATTTTTTTATCTTTTGCACATTGAAAGAAATCGAAGGAAAGTAATAAATCAAGCAAATATATGCTTTTAATAATTATATGCTATAATGTTAGATAAATTTGGAATAAATATTCAAATTTAATTAATATTTCTATGAATCAGAAATTATTAAAAGTGGAAAATAATTTAAGATATATATATATATATATATATATATATATATATATATATATATATATATATATATATATATATATATATATATATATATATATATATATATATATATATATATATATATATAAGTAGTATTGTACGAAGTTGAGACCTAAGGAATGTCAGCGTTGAGTGTTCTTATCAGTGATAGGTGATAAGAACACGTGTTTCGAGATAAGGTAATGTTTTTTTTTATGTTAGTTCATAATTATTTTTTATTTATTTTTAATTTATGTATTATTATTTATATTTTTTTATTATTATTATTATTATTATTATTATTATTATTATTATTATTATTATTATTATTATTATTATTATTATTATTATTATTATTATTATTATTATTATTTTATTTATTATTATTTATTTTCATTTTATGTTTATTTCTTTATTTTTTTTTTTATTATTCGTGACGCAGCTGCCGCTGCCTCTGTCACTGCACCATGTGCAGTAGCATCCGCAGCGGTCGTTGGAGTTGCAGTCACCACAGAGCGCGTGCTCGCCCGTCGCCGTAGCGGTAGCGACGCGTCCGGTTCAGTCTTGCCGGTTCCGGGTCCGGGTCCGGGTCCGGTTCAGACATCGGTTAGTGTTGATCTGTAGAAGTCCACTCACTTATTATTATTATTATTATTATTATTATTATTATTATTATTATTATTATTATTATTATTATTATTATTATTATTATTATTATTATTATTATTATTATTATTATTATTATTATTATTATTATTATTATTATTATTATTATTATTAAGAGGTGAAATTTTGAAAAGTATTATTTTTATTTTATTATTAAGAGGTGAAATTTTGAAACTCACTGCATCGCTCCTCACCGCACCGCATCGCACCGCACCGCACCACACCGCGCCGTAGCTCACCGATTCCGACTCATCCTCTGAAGTTTTTTCTTAATAATAATAATAATAATATTATTATTATTATTATTATTATTATTATTATTATTATTATTATTATTATTATTATTATTATTAGAAAGGATTTTTAGGCGCAGGCTCCGGCTCCGGCTCAGCCTATGGTTCCGATATATATCTACAATGGTTAGAGTTATCGTATCGGGCTAAAATTTGGAGGGGTGTTAGATGGTGACGTAACCTCGTCTACGACGAGGTTACGTCCCCGTGGGTCCCCCGAAGGGGGACCCCACCCCCCTTAAAAATCGAAGTGTTCGTAATTGACTGAAATTTGGTGAGAGGATTCAGAGTTGAAAGAATGAGGATTCAGAGCTGGTTCCGGCACCGGTGCTGGAGCCACTGCGGCGCTCGAGTTAATAAAACAGTCGATAACTACAATAGTGTCCTTATATGGGTTATCGAACCCGTAGATCTCAAATATGAGGGTTATAAGTCCGTGAGTAGAATGTAATCACTAGGGTCCTGACTGAAAAAAAAGCACAGAGTGCAAAACAGAGGTCGAAGAAGGAATGAAGAAGGATGAAGGAAGAATAAGGAGGGAAAGAATGAAGAAGGAATCTGACTCAGAGGAGTAGGAGTTGACAACTGCACTCCGCTGGCTCCGGTGCGGTGCCGAGTTATTAAATATTTGTGTAATGATACAATATTGGTGTCTTTATATATGTTATTGGCTCTGTAGATTTCGAAAATAATGGTTTCAGAACCATCAAGAAAAAAAAATAAAAAATAAATAAATAAATAAATAAATAAATAAATAAAATTTCTTATTCTTTTTGTTTATAACTTACAAATTTACGTTTTTACATACCCTAAAGCAGTAAATCAGTAAATCAGTAAATCAAACCACCATCCAGCCACCCTCCTATCTAGTCGTGATCTATTGATCTATTGATCTATTGATCTATTGATCTATTGATTCAGGTCATATTTTTACTAAAATTGTAACGTTTTACATATCCTAAATCAGTAAATCAGTAAATCAAACCACCATCCAGCCACTCTCTCCTGTCCATCCTTGATCTATTGATCTGATCTATTGATTCAAGTCACATTGAGTATCATTTGGATAAACATAAAATAAAATCAAGTTCTTTATACAAAGATCAATCAATATATATGCGTCGTATCCCATTAATAAAGCTTACTTAGCATCATCTGAACTAAGAATATAACCCACACCAAATATACCTGACAATACCTTAAACAACAATATACAAATGAGCAACGTTAACAAGTTCCATACTTAACAACAGTAAAAGTAACTAACAATTCATACAAAAACATAACTTATTCACACCTTGTCAAGCATGTCTCTAACATAACAATGTTAATTTTACATTAACATGGTAATATTTAACAAAAATTTACCCATAATCTTGTGTAATTATCATACAGAGCAGCGAAAGTATGCTAGCGTAACAAATTTTTCTTCACATTAATAAAGCCAACATAACATTGCCAGAACTAAGAATATAATATACAACGACAAACCTGACACATCTTAAGCAAGAATAAACTGCTAACATTAACAAAGGTCCAAACTTATCAACAGTAAAAGTAACTAACAAGACATACAAAAACATAATCCATTCGTACTTTATCAAACATATCACCAACATGACAATGGTAATTTTACATTAACATAGTAATATTTAACAAAAAAATTAGCATAACCTTACCTAACCATCATAATACCTAACGGGTAAAGACAAACAAAGTAAAGTTTTTACCCTCTGTAAAGCTAAACTATGAACATAACATACTTAACACACAACAACAACCAGACGAATAAACAGCTATCATTAACAACTTAGCCAATAAAACGAACATACGAGGGAAGTAAAACAAGTTTTTCATTTTTATAACATATAATTTTCATTGAAAAGAGCGTTATATAAATACATAAAAACATAAGTTTATTTTAAATATATTAATTCATCTAATCAGAGAACATAGGATTCAAGTTGGGTAAGTTCTATATATCTCTCTAAAGATTCAACATCCTTTGAAAGGATGTAAGTATAAATGCCTTCAGCAACACTAAACCATTTTTCGGCATATTTTGATTCAACAGCACTCATTCTCTCATACAAGAGAGAAGTAAACTCATCCAAGCTGATAGTTATTAACGCACTCCTGTATACTGTATTATACGGGAAACCATATGTTTTGGCGTAAATATCATAGATTACACCATGTGCTATATGTATTAAGTCCTCAAGTATGTCAACATCGTTAAGATGCGATGTTAATTCGTTTTTTTATTTTAAGCAATGCTGTAATATTTTCAGATGTTCGAACTGTGAAACCTATACACGTACGCATGAAGGTCACACAATCGATGGGTTTCCAGTAGTTGCGTACATCAAGGGTTTTAATATCGTCACACGACGAGAACACAACGTCTATTCTATTATAACCTCTCACACTGTCACCTCTGATAGATATTTCACTACGCATCGATCCATCGGATAACACACACTTACCCTCTACCCATGCTCCTACGATGTCGATAATTTTGATGAATTCAGCAGCACAAACGAATAAAGGTCTATTATTTGATCCTCTGGCTGGGATACAAGCAACTTAGCGATCTCCATAAAACCGAAGAGATCATCAACAAGCTTAGAGAAGCGTGAGATGTCATCATCAGTACTGACGAAATTAGTGTGTATAAACAACCCTTAAAGGTAATGAGATTCTTTCTTTCAATCAATCAGAAGAAAGTAAACAAGAATACGACGCACGAACGAACCATATCAGTTCAAAAGGTATATATTCTCGTTAGACAACAACAACAACAATAACAATAAACAGGTTCACTATGGTAATATGTGTATACAAAGGAGATCTATACAGCCAAATTGACATGAAATGAGCTTAGACAAAAAAAAAATAATAATAAAAAAACAAATGCACACAAATACACACACACAGAAATAATAATAATAATAATAATAATAATAATAATAATAATAATAATAATAATAATAATAATAATAATAATAATAATAATAATAATAATAATAATTTAGCATAACCCTGGCTAATCATCATAATAACAACACAGTAATATTTAACAAAAAATTATCATAACCTTGTCTAATTATCATACAGACCAACGAATAACTGTAAACATAACAAAGTTTTTATCCAAACATAACATAAAAATAAGTTCTTTGAATAAA
>JABUQX010062682.1:12500-17500 GCA_015478945.1 Trachelipus rathkii | reverse complement strand
GTTGATCAGTTATTTGTAATATGAACCATTTGTTATTTTTTTATTTCTATTTATTCCAAAATCACAAGAGCTGATTCCAATTGTTTGTAAACAAAAGTGACTTTTATGAAAAATCGCGTTCGTCTATGGACGATATTCGTGCTAAAACTGGGTAAGCATTTCTTATCGAGCGTAAGCTCAAATGACAAAAACGATAACGGTCTAACTCGATCGACAATATCGCGTTACAAACTCGAGCAAAAATCTACCTTTTTTTGCTCGAGCGATATCATTTTCTGATTTTTAAACTTTGAAGACCCGTAGAACTTTATATAGTATATTCCTATTTTACTTAATAAATTTACTGATCCGCTTATCCAAATTTTGGCTTACAGAACTAAGTTAAGAGCTCACAATATGGATATGACAAGATGCCAGATACTTCTAGAGACTCCACTTGTTAATCTCAATTTTCGTTTTTTTTTTAAGAAAGACATTTGAAAAAGTGGAAAGTTCCGGTAAATACCCGGCCGGAACCGGAACTTTTAAAAAATCGAGGTTCCGGCCGGAACTTGGTTCCGGTACATCCCTAATATATATATATATATATATATATATATATTAGAAATATATTATATCTATATATCTATATATATATATTTAAATATGAGAAGAATATATATGCATGTTATAAATATCTCGTTGTGATGATATATATATATATATATATATATATATATATATATATATATGCCAGCATCCCGAAGGAAGAGTTCAGGCATGTAACTAGAAAACTATAACATCTACAGAAAATAAATAACATTTTTGATTTCAGCAAGTAATTTCATCGATGAAACTTAAAAAAAATATTTTATTCTAATATTTATTAATAACACCTTAAATATTAGTAAAATCTTAGACCTGAAATAGTGTACGCTCTGATTGACCTTGAAACCTGCATTATTTCTCGTAGATGCCACAAATACCATCTTTTTTACGCTTTGGAGAAAATGTTATTTTTCTTTTTAGGGGGTTCGAGCCGACGGAGGGACAGAGGGGGGACGAAGTCCCCCCGTCGTCCCCCGGTAGGCCGAGAAACCCCGACTCTATCCATCGTTCTTGTTTACCCGTGGGTATTCTTTAGTTTTAAAAAAAATTCAACATTTGGCACCTTTGCGTGCTCACTGGAGTGCGAACATCTTCGAATTCCTCAAAATCAGTGTCTTTTTCAACATTTTTAACAGCTCGCCTTTTTTAAAAGCGCCAGCCTTTTTTTTTTAATTTTTTTTTTTAATTTCATGGTAAAATGTCTCCTGATTAATAAAATGATATTTATTTTCGTGTAGCTGTTATAGTTTCTAGTTGCTATGCCTGAACTTTTCGATGCTGACCATATATATATATATATATATATATATATATATATATATATATATATATATTTTATATATATATATATATATATAATATAAATATATATATATATATATATATATATATATATATATATATATATATATATATATATATATATATATATATATTTGTAATATGAACCATTGTTTTTTATTTCTATTTATTCCAAAATCACAAGAGCTGATTCCAATTGTTTGTAAACAAAAGTGACTTTTATGAAAAATCGCGTTCGTCTATGGACGATATTCGTGCTAAAACTGGGTAAGCATTTCTTATCGAGCGTAAGCTCAAATGACAAAAACGATAACGGTCTAACTCGATCGACAATATCGCGTTACAAACTCGAGCAAAAATCTACCTTTTTTTGCTCGAGCGATATCATTTTCTGATTTTTAAACTTTGAAGACCCGTAGAACTTTATATAGTATATTCCTATTTTACTTAATAAATTTACTGATCCGCTTATCCAAAATTTGGCTTACAGAACTAAGTTAAGAGCTCACAATATGGATATGACAACATGCCAGATACTTCTAGAGAGACTCCACTTGTTAATCTGACAAGTTTTCAGTAGAATATGTAAGGTGTAGCGGAAATCGTAAAGTTCCGACCGGAACTTCCGGCCAGAACTTTTCCAAGGTTCCGGAAAGTTCCAGTTCCGGCCGGAACCAAAAATTTTGGTCCGTACATCGATAATATATATATATATATATATATATATATATATATATATATATATATATATATATATATATATATATATATATATATATAGTAAAAAGAGATATATATATATATATATATATATATATATGTTATATATATAGCATCCCGAGGAGTTCAGGCATGTAACTAGAAAACTATAACATCTACAGGAAAATAAATAACATTTTTAATTTCAGCAAGTAATTTCATCTGATGAAACTTAAAAATTTATTTTATTATAATATTTATTAATAACACCTTAAATATTAGTAAAATCTTAGACCTGAAATAGTGTTCGCTCTGATTGACCCCTGCATTAGTCTCGAGAGCAAAAGTTGCCAAATACCATTTTTTTACGCTTTGGAGAAAATGTTATTTTTTCTTTTATATCCTTTAGTTCTGAGGGACAGAGGGGGACGAAGCTCTGTGTCGTCCCCGTAGGCCGAGAAACCCCGACTCTATCCATCGTTCTTGCTTACCCGTGGGTATTCTTTAGTTTAAAAATCCAACATTTGGCACCTTTGGTGTACCACTGAGTGCGCGAACATCTTAGAATTCTCAAAATCAAATTTTTTCAACATTTTTAATAATTTTACTTTTTTAAAAGCGTTATTGTTTTATTTTTTTAATTTCATAAAAATGTCTCCTGATTAATAAAATGATTTTTATTTTCGTGTAGCTGTTATAGTTTTCTAGTTACATGCCTGAACTTTTCGGGATGCTGACCTATATATATATATATATAATATATATATATATATATATATATATATATATATATATATATATATATATATATATATATATATATATTATATTATTATATATATATATATATATATATATATATATATATATATATATATATATATATATATATATATATATATATATATATATATATATATATATATATATATATATATATATATATATATATAATATTTAATAATAATTATATATATATTTAAGAATATTTAGAGATATATATATATATATATATATATATATATATATATATATATATATATAATATTAAAAGTAAGGGACTTTCAAGGATGACAGAAACACTCAGGCTGGAGATAGATAATAATAGATATCGAACTCTGCAAAACGATGACGCATATGCAATAGCAACTTTTCTAAATCCTATATACAAAAGAAAATTTCTTGAACCACGTGTTTTACAGAGGGTTAAAATTAATTTAGAATGCCTATGCGATGAAATGCTGCTAAAATCAGAAATATCACTAGCCAATAAAAAGCAAGAGATCACAGAAACACACGCAATTACCATCTGTTAGCGATATATCATTGCTGAATCCATGAACGTTCTTTCGGCTTCTAGCAGCGATGAAGTGTCTTGTTCAGAGGTATCAAAAGACACTCTATCATTGATCGAAGAATATCAAAAGAGAAAAAGCTTGGAATCAGACAAAGATCCACTGTTTTTGTGGAGTGATAATTGTAAAAGTTTTCCACATTTTTCACAAGTCGCCAAGGTATTCTAAGCATACCTTTCAACAATTTTAGCTAGTTTGCGTCTTTCAATTGTGCAGATTTCATTTACGATGAAAAGAGAAGCAAACTCTCCCCTAAAAGGACTCAGAAGCTTTTGTTTTTGAAGCATAATTTGAGAATTATTAAATTCAAGCATTAAAATATATAACCTTTTGTTCCAAATGGGTGGAGGCTTGAGAAGGAAATTGGTGGGGTACAAAAGAGTTCGGTCCAGCAGTCCTACACTCTGGTAACACAGCTATATATATATATATATATATATATATATATATATATATATATATATATATATATATATATATATATATAAATATATATAAGGTTATAATATAGTATATATATAATATATATATATATATATATATATATATATGAAGTACCTGTTGCTAAAACTCTAAAAACTCTAAATCCACTATCCGCATCCGCAATCCGTGGATAGTGATTTTAACTATCCGCATCCGCGGATAAGCAATCATCATCCATGAATTTCAATACAGAGATATATATATATATATATATATATATATATATATATATATATATATATATATATATATATATATATATATATATATATATATATATATATATACGAGCATTTAAGCACTGGAGAGGATAACGGGGGTAAGAGAGAGAAAAGTAAGGACGAAAAGCAAACAGAAGCACATCTTCGAGGAAATTTCAAGGGGAGAGTTTGATAGGGCTTTGTCAAAAAATGAAGAATGGTAAACCATCAGATGAAATATTTATTTAACTAATAATAAAAGGAGGGTTGGTTCAGCAGGGAGTTACACAAAACTGGAAAACTATTAGAGGAATTGGAAGTACCATCACAGTACCGTTCTTAAAGGGACAGAGAGTCGCAGGAAAATGCGAAAATAATAATTGAATAGCTCATATTCCATATTATTACAAATTTGCACAAGAGAATAATAAAGTAGAGGAGAAACGCCGGAGTAGATTTAATTTTGGAGCAGAACTACTCCGATATAGGAAGAATAGAAGTTTTACAGATTTGATCTTTGGTTTGAGGGTGTTAACGAAAGAGGCTTGGTAGTTGGACTAGAATCTCTCTGCATTGCCTTTATAGATTTGCAAAAAAGAATTTAATTACATACCAGAGAGAGCTTATGGAGATGTAGAGAAGAAAAATATGAATTGACAGGGCTGTTGAAGGAAATGATTAACAATTAAAAGGCTGTATGTAGTTCGCACATGAGGCGTCAGAATATTGACATCATCAGAAAAACGGCTTCATGTAAAGGCGGAAGTTAAACAAAGAAATGCTTTGCCCCATTTGCTATTTATAACATACATAGATGGTTGCGTTTATAGCTGATTTCAAGAAAAATAGGCAGAAGAATTATAGAAACAGGATA
>JABUQX010062682.1:0-2500 GCA_015478945.1 Trachelipus rathkii | reverse complement strand
TATATTGTATGTTTAATATTTATTTACTGAACAAAATAAAATAAATATTGGATAAAACCTGACTATTTTTCTTATTTATATTCCTAACTACTTTAATTTCGAATATAAATTTATTTAAATATTCGAATATAATGTTAAAAAAAAATACTAATTGTTCTCTATGTTTAGGTATAATCTGTGATTTTTTCTTTTCAAATACATAACCTGCTTTACGAAAATAAAAATCTCTCTGAGTGTACTGATTTTGGTTTTGCAGAGACTGCAAGCACATTTCTTGGTATAAATGTGATGTGTGGAAACTTTTCTTTTTTGTAACTTCACCACTGCAAAATTTCTTCTGCAGCATTTGGATAAATTGATTTCTCTTTTAGATAACTTTTCAATTCTTTAATTAGATCTCTCATTCTAGTAATTTTGATATTTCTTTTTCTATATTTTCATTTTTTTGGTTCCTTCTCACTTTCTTTATTCTATTCAGTATCATAATAGCTTAAATATCTTTCTCGGAAAGCAGACTTAGATCAGTTGAATATATATTGATATTCATTGTAAAGAGAACTCGCTCTCAGAGTATCAACTTGGAGTAGAATTTCTTAAGGTCAAGAATGATGACTGTTCCACATTCTCAAATCCCTCATCAGTATCTTTGAATTTGTTCTGTATTGTATCTTTCATTTCATCTATAATAATACCATAATAAACTTACAAAATTTAACCGAGGGAACTTATCCTAAACATATTAAGATAGCTATAATCATTAATTTATGAGTCTTAGAATATTACCACTATCTGAAAGAAAACAATGTACTGCTCTGACATGAATTATCGTATATTGTGCAATTTCTCTACTTCCAAGAGTATTAACGTTTCGAGCATCTCAGAGTTATCTAATCTTGGGTCAGGGTTGTAGAATGAGTCATGTGTACTAATCAAGGAATGATAGGATGACTCTTAGGACCCGACGATGTGACTCAATATATTCCCCTATTTTATTTTCTTATATCGTGTATGTAGATATAAGCGATCGTAATATGTATCAGATTCATAACATATTATACTCATTGAATCTAATCCACAAAACTAATACAAACGTTATCTTGTTATACAAAGTCATAAAAGATCCATGGGTAAAAAAGCCCAAAAGTGAATATCTGAAGTCAGATGATAATCTGATATATTCAAATAAGAGGGTGGCTACCTTTGTCTGAGACGAGGTAGCTCCACATGGCGGCTCGAGCGAGATTACTATACATCACCCTCTGCAAAAAAAGCCTTAAATACTTAAGATTGAAGAGAGAAGTGGCCATTAGATATCATAAAACGCCTAGTCTAGATCGCATGGACCGTTGACCTGATCCACAAATCTTACTGGAAGAAATAACGAGCCAATTCGCGCTCTATATGTACCTCACACTCTGAAATGGAAAAGACAGCGCATGTTTACTTACTCTTTTGAGCCTGATCATTTGGACTTATCCTCAGCATGCTTCATTATTTATTCAATCCTATTAATTACGCTAATCGAGTACACCTGGCTTAGGCATTTAATATTAACTGGCGTCAATTAGACATACCAATAAACTTGTTCTTCAATCTAGCGAGCCAACTCATTGGATTAATCGACGCTACAAGAGGATCAACCAGCACTTCAGGGTTAACGGAAGGCCTATCCGATTATAAGTTTCCAAACAATTAGTAAACTGGCTACGCCTTTTTTTAATACTTTTTATTTATAATATTTTAATAATAGCGTATTATGATAGTTATATATAATGTATATGCGTGTCGTATGTGTGTTGTGTATATTAACGCGAATATATATAGGCTATGTAATGACAAATTTAGGTGAGAGAAAAATGACAGCTTACGACGATTAGAGATGAGATTATCGCTCTGCGGTAACGGGATTTTGAAAAGTCTTCTAGCCTTCAGGAGTTCGGGCTTTCGGTTTTAGTATTATTTAACGGATGAAGTCTTCAAATTTACTTAGAGCGCACCTGCGGACCCCACTTACTTAGAGCCTTTGCATATGCCGAAAAAAACGAGTTATTGCCTCTATTATTATATTTATTATAGATCGCCAAGTAAAAGAGATCATGTTAGATACGGTATTTTCGATTATATAAGGTCGGCGATTGTGATTTTATATTTTCGGTGGCGATGTTTGCACCAAAGGCGGCAACGAAACCATCGACGAATTATTAAAAAAAGCGAGACTCTCGTTTGTATCGGCGCACGCCTCAGTGTCGGCGTTCAGTTCATCCTTCGCGATTTTTTACATTCAGTACAAAATTAAGATCGAAAAGGACCACGTGCTAATCAGACCCTTTATCCAATACGTATGGTTTATTTTGGCGGTCGCGGTTTCAATTTCTCGCGTCGCCGATCACCATCATCGCTGGTCCGACGTAGTAGCCGGTTTCATTAACGGTGTACTGTTTGCCGCCTTTTGTAGTTTCGCGATCCTAAAATTTCAAAGTCACAGCCACCGCCACGACAC
>JABUQX010062681.1:22500-30584 GCA_015478945.1 Trachelipus rathkii | reverse complement strand
CCCATAACGATCGCTAATGCCTCCTTCTCCAAAGTTGAATACCTCTGCTGTGTTACAGACAACTTCTTACTCCCGTATGCGATCGGATGGAGAATTCCTCCGTCTTCTTGTAGGAGGACGTATCCCAGTGAAGTACCGGACGCATCCACTTGCAGCGTGAATGTCTTCTCCAACTCTGGCATCTTCAAGATGGGCTTCGAGCTCAAAGCTTCTTTCAACTTCTCAAACGCCTGTTGATGTATGGATTCCGACCTAATCTTCGTTGGCTCACCCTTCTTTGTTAAGTCGGTCAATGGCGCTGCAATTTTTGCATAATTCTTTACAAAATCCTGGTAGTAACCAGTGAGCCCTAAGAAAGACCTTACTTGCTTTTTATTCTTAGGTGGCTCTGTCTTCTTAATTTTGATTACATTGTCCTCATGTAATCCTTTAGTGCCATTGCCAATAAAATGACCTAAAAATTCAACGCTCGACGAGGCGAACTCGCACTTCGTCGGCCTGATGATGGAATCCCTCCTCTGAAGTCTTTGTGAACAGTCTCAATCGTGCATCGTATTGCTCGCGCCAGGTGTGGAATGGGCGAATGAAATAGTCGATATAAAAAACGACATCGTTGATTCCATCCAGAATCCTGCGCATTGACCTTACAAGCGTTGCTCCGGCATTTACCATACCGAATGGCAGCTTGAGGTAATGGAAATGTCCGTCTTCGGTTGAAAAACCGGTTTTATAGCAATCCTCAGGCTTTATTTTAATCTGCCAATAGCCCTTGGCTAAGTCAAGTTTTGTATAAAACTTGTCCTTGGCAAACTTGGTGAATAAAGTCTGAGTCGTAGTCATGGGCTCAGGATCGAAGACCGTAATCCTATTTAAGGCCCTGTAATCTGAACATACCCTTTTACTCCCGTCCTTTTTCTGGACAACGACTACTGGCGCTGAATATGGCGACGTGGAGGGAACAATGATGCCCATTCGTATCATCTTATCTGTTTCCTTCTTCAGTTCCGTCCGTGTCGTAAAAGGTAACTTGTATGGCTTCAGCCTGATGGGGGTATCATCTATGAGGTCTATCGCAGATTAGTAATTTTTGCCGGTGGCCAGGCACGTCTGTTAAAAAATTCCTTCATAGCTTCACTAAGATCTCCATTAGCTCTCTCCTCATAGGATCTGTTATGTCCTTACTGATCTCATATCGGACAACCTCTCCTTTTGTACCATCGTAGGATCCATTTCCACTAAAGTGATGTTCTCTTCGTTTTCGGTGTCTAAGATCACCGCAGAAGCACCTATATTCCCCTGATGTTGATCCATCTCTTCTTCTTCTTCTTCACTCTCCTCTCTCACAATATACTTCTTTAGCAGATTGATGTGATAAGTCTTAATCACATCACCAACTTGGATCTTGTAATTATCTTTACCATACAACTCCACCACTGTGTATGGCCCGCCCCATCTCATCAGCATCTTGTTGCTTGAAGTCGGTAGGAGAACGAGAGCTAAGTCTCCTACTTTCAGTTTTCTGGTCTTCGCGCCTTTGTCGTAATATCTCTTTTGTGAAATTTGGGCCTTAGCTAAGTTTTCTCTAGCCAACTTTAGAGTTTCATTTAGCCTTTCTTGCAAGTCAAAAACATACCTGTATGTTGACCTTGCCTCTTCAGGATTGATATCTCCTGCCCAAATTTCATGTAAAATCTGCATTGGACCTCGCACAGTCCTTCCGTACAGGAGCTCGAATGGGGAAAATCCTGTGGAATCCTGTGGAGCCTCCCTATATGCAAATAATAGTGGCTCTATGAACTTATGCCACTTCCTCACTTGCTCACTGCACATCCTTCTGAGCATTCTTTTCAGGGTACCGTTAAACTTTTCTGTGAGGCCTTGACTCATTGGGTGGTATATGCTGGAAAACTTTTGCTTTATGTTAAGCATCTTCGTTACATCCCTCATTAAATCAGATGTAAATTGACGACCATTGTCACTGAGTATTTCCTTTGGCACTCCCAACCTCATGAAAATCGATACCAGGCTTTCTGTAACCTTCTGTGCAGTTATGCTCTTTAGAGGTACAGCTTCAGGATAGCGCGTGGCGGCATCCACAAGTGTTAGGACATACTGATGCCCTTCTGAAGATGGTGGTGAGATTGGTCCGATCAGGTCGATAATCACTCTTTGAAACGGCTCTTCAATGATGGGCATTGGACACAGAGGTATTTTCTTCACTGAGCCTTTCGGGCACGTTCTCTGACATATATCACACGAGTAACAATGTTTAGTTACATCCAAATATATGTTTGGCCAGAAGAACTGTTGGGTAATTTTACCCATTGTCTTCTTTACCCCCTGATGACCACCGAAGACTTCATCGTGTGCCACCTTCATAACTCTACTTCTGTACTCTTTTGGTACAACCAAAGTAAACCTCTCCTGTTGGTTTTCCATAACTCTTTTAAATAGTACACCATTCTTTACTATATACTTGTTTTCACCTCTTTCCACTGACCTCCATATCCTCTGTAGAGTAACATCGTCTTTCTGACTTTAACTTTTTATTTAAAAAGGTCTCGCAACCGATCAGCTAAATAAGTTCTTGTATATTCTTCACCATGGCGTTATCTCCCCTTCACTCCACAGTCTACAACAACTATCTATCTCTCCAGAAACTATGAATGTAATGACAACTGCATCACACTCTCAGTATCTCACCATCTCCGTAAGTACGATCTGTTTCATCAGACCAGTATGTACTTTCTTCAATCGATGTCTCCTGGACATCTGGTACTTCTGTACCTTCTTCAACGTTTTTCAGTGGTTTTGATGGGACTTCAATTGTTTCTTCCCCTGTAACCTCTTCATCCTTAGATGAACATTGGGACCCTATCATCACATTCAGTGATGGCTCCGCGGTTGGCTCGACATCTCTATTATTGACGTTCAAGGATTGTGGCACTGATGGTTTCCCCTCTGTAAAATTCTTCCACCTCCAAACTCGCCATTCCAAAACTATGATTTGTTTGATCAGATTCTTCTTGTGAACCTTCCTCAGCGTTCTCAGCGATGGGGACTAGCAAACTTCTTCGGTTATGCTCGACCTCTACTTTACGAGGCCCTCGACACACGGTCGACTCCCATGCGAGGTTAGGCTGACTCAGGGGTAATGCGCCTTTGACATTCCCAATGACTAAATCATAGACGACTTCCGGCAGCACTGCTGCGGTTGTCCTACCCACGTAATAAGGGGTATCCACATCTATACTTGCGAGAGGAGCTTCTATCACCGTACCGTCCAGCAATCTTATTTTCATGTTGTCTCCAACATAACACCTCTTCGGTACGAATTTTTCTCGCACAACTACTACATTACAACCGGTATCTCGGAGGGTTTTGACTTGATAGCCATTCACCGTCCCATACGTTACAGGTAGGTGCGACAACTCGTCATTTTCCACCTTCTCTATTTCATTCAGGAGACTCGGCTCTTCACCTGAACCATTCAGGACTTTATTGCCGCTATCAGAGACTCCGGATGCTCCCGTGCTCTTTGCTTCTTCCTTCTGTTTGCCTGAATTACTTTGTCCTCTTCCACTGCTGTTGAAATAAGGAGGGACTCTACAGTCTCTTGCGAGATGCCCTCTCCTTTGACACTTGTAGCACGTGATCACCTCCCTGGGCTCACTGCTACTGCGACGATAGTTCTGTCTGTCGCCGCTCCCACTTCCGATCTTGCTTTCATTGTTTGTTGCTCTAGATGCATGTTGGTTGCTACTTTTATGATTACTATTCGTGGAGTAACCATTGCCTCTCGATCTAAAATTATTATTGTTATGTTGGCTTTTATCCGCGTGATTGTGACTTCGTGTGTGACTGTTTGCTACGAACTTTAAACGATGAGCTTCCATATATCCTTCTGAACTAATTATTATCTCTTCGGTATTTCTTCTTCGTTTCCCTTAAGGTAAGTCTGCGAGTTTCTTTGGACAGTATTTATATACTTATCCAATCGGAGAAAAACTCAGATGAGATCATCTGGTAGTCAGTGTTAACATTTGCTGACAGTAATCCACTTTTTTTAAGAGCTGTCAATTATTTCTTTTTAAATACACCCTAGGATTGTCATCTTCCGTAGGACTCATGGGTTTTGTACTTAGCACAGTACCCACTTTCAGTGAGCCCGTACCTCTCTAATAAAGCCTCTTTTTAGGACCTTCTCATTAGTCTTCAGCTCTTCAACAGGTCATATTGTTGAACACACCTGATCGCTGCTTACTTGTAAGGGAACACCCTTAAAACAAATGCCGCTTTTCCATAGGGATGTCGTTTCGCTTCCCGCTTTTTCTCGAAAACATAACAAGTATTCTCATATATCTTTTTTTTCATCGTTAGAATGGAAGCTTTTCAATTACTTTCGGGGTATTTGTTGGCGTAGGAAGGGCTGTACGTGCTCGTGAGCGCTTTGTGAAGCTTACTGCTGCGTACATGCGGTACGACTGTTTATTCTCGGCATCAAAGCTTTCATCTGCAAGACATACTCTCCTCTGCTTCCTGCACTTTTTCTGCCCCAACTTTAACTCTTTGAGCTTCAAGCTTAGCTTTCTCTCTCTCTACTCCCGCTTCAGCCTCAAGCTTAGCTTTTTCCTTTCATCTTCCAGCTTAGCTTTTTCTCCCTTTCGGCTTCAACTATTTAGCTTTCTCACCTTTCAGCTTCAAGCCTTTACGCTTTTCCCTACTGATCTACAAGCTTTAGGTTTCTGACTGATTGCTACCAAAGGCAAATGTTTCTCCCTAAAGCATCAGCTATCGCTGTGTTCAACCTCCGCTTCCTTAAGGCTAACGTTTGTTGCTCAACGCGGCTCTTGAGCCATTTACTATCTCTCAATAACAGCACGTTTCCTGTTGGACCCGTTTAAACCAGCGGATATTGTGCACATCTCCAGTAAACCTCAAAGCATTAGAAGTTAGGCCATTGTTACAAATCGTTGTATCCAAAACAGATTATAAAATATATCTTTCGTTCAACAAGGTAGTCACCTTTTTACACACCGAATCGCAATCACTTTTCTACCAAGAATTTTGAAATTTTGTGGTCCCCACTAATACATGCAGGAATGAACCAAATTCTGACACAAAGAATTAAGATATATATAATGTGATATTTATATAGATATATATATATTATAGGATAGTATATATATATTATATATATTATATATATATATATATATATAGTATATATATTATATATATATATAATAGGTAATTATATATATATTATATATATTATATATATAATATGGATATATGTGGGATATATATATTATAACAGGTTTAAACAATTCGACACGTAAAATTTGCAAAAAAATCTTGTGGAAAAACAGTGTTTTCGTCCTTCCAAAACTCAAACAGAAGTAAAATCCAGGGAACATCCGAAATTACTGTTTTCGGCTGTCAGCATCAACTTTGTAAATGTTTACTTCCTATCTAAACGAATATTAATAAATATATATATATTATATATATTTTAATATATTATATATATTATATTATATATATATAATATAGTTATATTATAATATATATATATAGTATAGTGTAATGAACTAGTATTATATAATATATATATAATTATATATATATATATATAGAATAGTATATATATATAGTATATAAATATATATATATATATATATAGTATATAATATTTAAAAAAAGCATTAAAATATGAAAGTAACTAAAAATTATTCCAGTGGTTTTTCTTGTTGTCCAAACAACGGGTATTGTTGCAATAGCAATATGCTATTTCACCAATACGCAAAAAAAAAATAAAAAAAAAGCATTTATACGTTTCAACTGCTAATATAAACATATTAGTACAAAACGACTATATTGACAGTGCTAAAAACACTAATATCAACATATATCAACATATTCATTATAACGAATAAGGATGAAGGGTTATAAAATTTAAGATCCCTGAAGACAGGAATACTCATTTAAATAATGTAAATGCGTATTGGTTTGAAAAAGATATTAAATTATATGTCATAAACTTATCTTCGAACTGTTAAACAAATCCTTTGGCCAGGCCCCCAGTGACAATACCAACCAACTAAACACTTTTCTAAGATTCTCAATCTTATTATGATGTAACAGTATCAGCCTTTCCTGTAATATGAAGTTTATCGGCCTGTGCAATACGTCTGACCGTGCAATTTTATACTTAAAAACTCACCAACGTATCTCCCTGAAGACCCGTTCAAGTGCAACAACGGTTTGACCGAGAGTTTTCGTTGCCTTATGTACCAAACCTAATTCATCGAATATACTCGTTATCAATGAATTTACCTGTTTTGTGATCAATATTTTGATCATGAAACCAATATCTTAAGACCGAAATAATACACTACTCCGAAAATATTGACACCTAAATGAGAAGTAAATTACGTTTGGGAACCCACTCAAGGAAAACTGTTAACGGAATAAAATTGAAAATACTTAATACAAAAAAATAATAAATTGAATAAGTACTGCTCATTAAAAAACTAAGTATATAAATCCATGAACATAGCAGTTAGATGTCGCGTAGATACTTACATACATGCGCACTGAATATTTATAGATACCTCCCATACTAAATACCAATTGTATTATTAATGCTCTTGAAAATGTTCGCTGCAAAGCTATAGTATTCAACAACCAGACATATTATACCAAATGCAGTTATTGTACATTTGGTATGTGCCACGAATGTGTATATGCAAAACAACTGTTAATCAATACAAAATGGTTCTATCATTAAATTTATATAGATCCTCGCCATAAATATGTATATATTTAAAATAAAAAGATTATTATGTTCAAGAATGTAGTAATAAATAAACAAATTATATTAACAAAAATATACAGACTGACTGATTTGATAAGAGATATTAAATCTTTACTTGAAAATTAAATGAATTTGACATTTACAAAGGACGTCGATTTTTCAGTGTGCACAAGACAATGCAAGACCAGCTGACATATAAAACAGCTGTTACTCCAATCAAAGAGTTGCCTATTAGTAAATTAAATAAATCTTTTTGACAAACAAAAATTGTGACTTTGACAATTAACCATATGTTAAAATAATAAATATTAAACTGATAAACGTTTTATATTTATTGACACAAAATAATATTTGCGACACTTCAAGAAATAAATTTCAATTAAACCACACAACTTACCTGCCGAGTAATATCTAAGCAACAATTTTGGACACAATTGCAACTTGCAAATCGTATCTGCCAGACGCGCTTTGATGAAAATAAGTGGCAATGAGTATTAATAATTATCGAATATAAACATCAATTACTTTAAAAACACAGATTTAAATACCATTTGCTTTACAATAAAATAACCAGCAATATTTTCCAAATCAAATTATATCACCATATAAACTTAAAACCAGCATATTACATTTACTTTGTAATAAAACATAAAAAACAAAACACTTCTTGGATACAAAAAATATACACACTAACAAATAATAAAAAAAATTGATCGGAACATACGAGGCGTAAGAGCTACCAACTATATACAACTTGGATTAACAACAATGAAAGCGAAAAAGATCCAAAATATTCTCATTTTTACTATTTATATAGATTACAGTAATTTAGATTACGCCTTCTTATCCAATCACAATCCTTAAAACAATTAAATAAAATTGATTTGTATATAATATTATCAATTAATTTTAGTAAGACAAAATATACCAGACATTTAGAGAGAATGAGAGCATTGGTATTTCTTGAATAAAATCGTACTTCTTTACATCAGAAATGACTATCTGTTCATTAAATTCAAAATATAAAAAGTCAACAAAAATTGGTAATGATTGTGCGCTGCCACACTTACAAAAAATAATGCATTTATCCAATAAATATTTATTATATATATATAATAAAATACTTTATATATATATAATAGTAATACGTAGTATCCCTTTTTAAAATGTATAATAAATAATTAATAATAAATAATAATAATATAATAATAATAATAATAATAATAATAATATTTACTAATAAGAATATTAATCAATAATTAAT
>JABUQX010062681.1:12500-20000 GCA_015478945.1 Trachelipus rathkii | reverse complement strand
TGTGATTAATCTTAAAAATGAATTCACACGTTCTCTATTCATAGATTCCGTATAATGGATTTCTCTTTATACATTTTGCTCAATCCCTCCCAATTATCATGGTTGAAATAATGAGATAGAATTATAATTAATGTTTCTAATCACCTATCCAAATATAAAATAATAATCTCATGGTGATATTTGCTACATTATAAGTAAATGATTGGTCCAAATTTAATTTGCCATGTTATTTAACGTTCCATTTCAGTAAACTAAAAGCGTATGTGTATGTTTGTATGTATTATAAAAATTTCTTAAGTTAACGAAAGGAAACGAACTAAAAGGCAAACCTCATAATAAGAAAGGAATCCCATCTGTCTGGTGTATTTCCCAGACTGTCCGCCACCCCAAGAAGGTGCGTTTAATCCATTGACAGATGGGTCAGCCAAAGCGAATGCTTGTCCATAAAATGCTAATCCCAATGACAATTTTAGAGGATCAGCTCCCGAGTTTATCCAGTAATTAATAGAATAGTTCTAAAAAATTTAATATAAGAACATATTCAAGTTAGCTTAAGTTCGAGAACTTGCTTATTGCAGCAAATTAGAGCATAAATTAATTATCATACAGATACATTATAAAATACATCTACAAAGAGCTTGAAATCTTGAATACTAACAATATTAAAATAAGGATTGATGTCGTAAGAATGTGATGTCAGGAATTTTAACAATTTAGAAAAATAGTTTTATAGATTCTCTGGATGTATTTAACTTTTATGTTATAAAAATGAAATTTAATATTTAATATAATATCCGCCTTCCCGAAAGCATCTCGGAACAGATTTCTATTTATGCTTCGATATCACTGCTTTAATACTCTTTACTTATTTAAATCGACAGTAGGGTGGTTTGAACACCTGCTGGGGCTACCTGGTATTCTGCTGGTGTTCCTGGGTTACAGAACAACCAACCAAAGTCAGACCACGCCAAATGTGCGTAACATGCTTGTTGCGAAAAGTTTGCAATATAAGACAAAGAAAATTTCACTCGCGCAGGATTCGAACCATCGACACAAGCGTCGCCGTCAGACAATGTACGGAAGCTTACCACTATTCGGATACCACCATATTCCACAAGAAAAAGAAAAGAGCATACTCGAACAGTTTTCTAATCTGCTGACTTCGATCATCACTGCTGTGAAACTTACGTAACTTATTTAAATCACAACGAGGGTGTCTGGACAACAACCTCTGGGTTACATGGCATTCTGCTGGGTGTCTGGGTTACAGGAGTACTCCAACCCAAGCTCAAGACTACCGCCCGACAATGTGCCACCAACATGCTTGTTGCAACAAATATGCAATAATAAGAGAAGAAAAATTACTCGCGCCAGGACTCGAACCGTCCCCCCGGTACACGCGTCTCGCCATTTACGAGAATGTACAGGAACTCTACCACTCAGTCCATCTCCGCACCTTTCCAGAAAAGAAGGCATATCGGAACATTTTTCTTTTCTGCTCCGATATCACTGCTTCTTTGAAACTCGGTACTTATTTAACGACAGGAGGGTGGTTGGAACAACTGCTGTGGCTACATGGCATTCTGCTTGGGTGCTCCTGGGTTTCAGGAAGAAACAACAAGAATGTTAAGGACAGACGAAGGAACAACATGCTTGGTGCGGCAAATTTGCAATAATAAGCCAAAAGAAAAATTTCACTCGGCCAGGACTCAACACCACTCCGCCGCCAACAGCCTTCGCCGCTATAGACACACTGTACAGGAAGCTCTGTCACTTGTCCGAGCCACCTTCCCAGCAAAAGATGGTGGCATCTCGGAACAATTTTCTTTACTATATTCATCATATCACTGCTTTTTGAAACTCAATACTTATTTAAATGGACAGGAGCGTGGTTGGAACAACCTGCTGGGGCTACATGGCATTCTGCTTTTTGTATTCCTGAGGGTAAACAAGAGCAACCACATCAAAATCAAAAGAACGCCCGAAATGGGTACCAACATGGCTTGTTGCAACAAATTTGCAAAATAAGACAAAGAAAAATTTTCACTCCCGCCAGGACTCGAACCATCGCACAGAGTCGCCGTTAGACCAACTTCCCAGGAAGCTCTACCCACCTAGGTCCGATCCGGCCTTCCAGAAAAAGAAGGCATAGCGGAACAGTTCTCTAATCTTCTGCTCCTCCCGATACCATGCTTTGAATAAACACTCCGGTACTTATTTCAATCGACAAGAGGATGGTTTGAACCCCTGCTGGGGCTACATGGCCTTCGTGCTGGGAGTGACTCCTGGGTTACAAAGACAACCAACCAAAGAAAGCAACGCCGAAGATGGGCAAAAATGCTTGTTGCCATCAAATTTGCAATCAATTAAGAAGAATAAAAGTTCACTCGGCGCCAAGGACTCGAACCATCGACAACAGCGTCGCCGTTAGGACAATGTTCAGGAGGCTCTCTACCACTAGTCTGATCCACCTACCCAGAAAAAGAAGGCATCCGGGAACAGCTTTTTAATCTCCTGCTTCGAATACTGCTTTGAACTCGGTATTATTTTAAATCCATGGAAGGGTGCTTCGAACTATATATATATAATATAGTATTATATATATATACTATATATATAATATAATATATTATAATATATAATCTAATATATATATTTAATATATTATATAATAATTATATATATAATTATTATATATACTATAATATATATATATATCTATATTATATTATATTATATATATTATATATATAATTACTATTATATATATATATATATATTTGATATATATATATTATGATAATTATATATATAATTATAATATGTATATATATACAGTCTGCGATCTAAAAAAAGAAATTAATATTTCCAAATGTTCATTTGTGTTTCTAGCTTCCATTTTTTTCCTTATTCTGTGTCACAAAAAATTACATTAAAAAAAAAACAACGAACAGTTTTTTTTTCTTAAATTTAGGTACACAACTCTGCATATTAATCCTAAACAGAATGACTTGTTATATTTAAATGCTTTCTGTTATGATGTAAGGTAGGCTGTCAACGTGATTGATTTCTTTTACTTCAAAAATTTGGAAAGTACTTTTGGAACTATGTCAAAAAAAAACTTGTGAAAATAAATTTTGAATAAAGTGTCCTAAATGAAATTTTTCCTTACTGTTATGGAAGGATAAGTTGAAAAAGCATTGAAATATGCTTGAATATTAAAGATTTTATTGCCATTTTGTGAAAGCCCGAAAAAAAAATTTCCCCTCTTCCCCCCCCCAAAAAAAAAACGACCAGTTTTTTTTTTTTTTGGTTCCAAAAAATTAATATAAATTAAAAATTAAAGTTGTTGATCAACAAAAACCATTTTCTTTTATACCGTTTCGAAGAAAATGGATTTTTGAGGATCGAAAGTCTACCCCTTAATATCGTGATCGACAAAAGTCGATTAATCGGCCTATTATCAATATAAATTTACCACTACTAAATTACAAATTATTAATTCATAATGAATTCGATTCACAGCGGTTAAACTTCGTTTTTTATGTTGTTTTTTTCAAAATACTGCTTCAACCAAAATGTGCATGTCTGTTTTGCAATGGATATATATATATAATATAAGGTTGAAGGTTAAACTATAATTTAAAATATACTTTAAAAAAATGAAATACTTTTTATTAATTTTTATGCATCAACTTAAAAAATCCTTTTTGTTTTTAGTATTGTAATCAAATGAAACTTGGTACTAAAGTTTTAAAACTCTAATGTATATGACGTGCGAAAATCATTTAATTTTCTCCATTTAATAGTATAGCCTATTTCGCACAGGTTCATAAATGTTTTAAAACTCGTTATTATCCCTACAGAAGCAGCTGGAGCACTCTAATATTTAAAGAACGCTTGCTTCTATTTGGAAGGACATCCTTTTGAATTTTTTCCACAAAGAAAATGTTCCTGTCTCTTGGCAGGGCAGTGGTAAATCAAATTCTCTAATATTTCTTTTGATATTGATTACTTTTGCTTGTTCTTTTCTTTTCCCTTTTTGGAGACACTTAATTTTCATCACCTTTTCGCTTGCCACATGCTAATTCATCAAATAAACCTTATGGACTTAGAGGTACGACTTTTTTTTCGAATTTGTCTCCATTAAAGTTACCTTTCATAAAACCATTGACTATTGAGTTCATTCTTTTTCTTTATATCAACCAATGGCCCTTAAAATAAATATGTAAGTAGCTTTTATATTATTATTATTATTTATTATATTATTATATTATTATATTATTACTTATTATATTATTTTTTATTATTAAGAGTCAATTTCTTTAGATATGTGACGTCATAACCCGACCGTATGCTCTTTAAAATGACTGTATTTGTTGTAGAACCACCGTTATTATGCATCAACCACCGCTTGTACCTATTTTGTTAAACTCCTCCGAATTCCAAATGGCTGTGCTTAACTTAGTGTGTAGATTGTACCAGTTTGCCCAGCAGACGTATACTCTTAAAAAATAGTGTAAGATTCTGGGTAGGTTAGTGGACAATTGTAAGATAAATAATTAAATTGAACCGTGGTAGTAGCTTGACACGGTAGATTCCAATTATATTTATATGTCTCCTACTTTATGTTTCAGGCAGTGAGGTATTCAAGCCTAACATACAACGATATGTGGGGGTGGGAATGCGGTATGACAGTAAGATATTGATAGGTGAATTTATTATAAAGAATTGTTTAATATTTTGACTCTTAAGTTAATCTCCGAATTAAGCTCTAGTTCTTATAAAACTGTGAATATGACTTAATGGACAATAAATCTACTTCACAGAAATTTAGACGGAATATCTTAATAAAAAATTGCAATGCATTCAGAAAAGGATTTAATTTCAAATATAATACATTTTCACTAGATCTGGTTACTTAGCCACTTAGCATCAAAACTTCTAATACATCAGTGTACTCAACGAGAATATTGAGCTGCAGTGAGCTGTATTAAACATTGTTTATTCAAACGTGTCTTATCTTCAAACCTTCCAAACTTCACTCTAAGAACTCGATAGCGAAATTAAATCGATGCCCACAGTGCAGTGCATGCACACATGGTACCAGCTGTTATTCTCATTTTATATCCTCCAATTTTTTATGTACTCCTTGCTAAGAGGGAAAATAAAGAAGTTGTAAATAAAAATCATTTACATTTCATGTTAGAGATTTCCCAATTTTAGCCTCGGCCGAATCATCTATCAAATACACGACTTGATAATTCTTAAATCCGCAAGTGGCGACACTCCAAATCGTTCCTCCTCTTGGAAAGCATGCGTACATGAAACAAATACTCGCTGCGGGGAAGATATATATACATACATCTATCTAGAATACCGTAACTCAAATAACCTCTCCTACAGCCCCAGCCTATATATATATAGTCTACACTAATATATATATCATATTATACTATTATAGTTTACCGTCAAATTCCCAAACGGCAATTAAGTAGTATAATCTATTCCATATAGCATAATTCTTTATGAATATAGCTACTTAAGATTAATAGTATATAAATAGCATGTTTTAAGGAATATAAATCTAAGTACTAGAATATAATAGTAGTAATAAATATAGAAATAGATCGACTATATTAATATATATTATATATGATATATATCCCACGGTAGGCCTTCCCCCTGTCACGTTAGTCAACATCTCTCCCTTTTGAGCCCCCAAACTCTGTAACCCTGAGAAATCCGCTCTTGAAAAGCAATTCTCTCATCGAAATCATTTTCGGACGCCAAGGATAGTTACGGTTTTAAACATGCGATCCAGTAGGGGTTTCTCGCCCTCTACCGTAAAATTAGCCTCTTCTTCCATTGGGTCTCTCAAAACTCATTCTCCCAAAGCTCTCTTGAAGGATTGTGCTTCTAGGCACATAAGTTCCAACGCTTGCATCCAAGAATAATACAAGCGAAAAGAAAAGAATTGGGTTGCTAACCCTGTCGCCCTATAACCATGCCAAGAAAATCTTCTTTTGTCTTGACCACGACGAAACATCCAATCTTCTTTGAACAGAAATGTAGTAGAATATGACGCAAGTCGAAAGAAAACCAAGCCTTACCGGCCCCTTTATATAAACGCTTAAGTGCGAACTCTCCGTAGCATGAAATATCCACCCTAGGGTTTCACGGGAATGCGACGGATCCTCACTGTGGCATCTCGTCAATGTAGGGTTCATAGCCCTGGGCAGGCACACAACTCAATCACAAAAACCCCGTTCATTCATTCCTATGGTGCACCTTTCTTCTCGCCTTTGCCAAACTTACATTTCTCTTCTTCAGGCATTCCTTTACTGACCCAATCTCTCTTTTTTTTTTTCCTTCGGTCTCCCAGTTGGTCGATTCCTAGCACACTAACCACTATATATTCGCTTAACCAACCGACTATCATCCATCCTTTCCATATGACCAAACCATCTCAATGTACATCTTGTTTATTTTCTCATTTAGTCCTTTCTTCACACCACAAAAAACCCTAATGCATTCATTCCTCAAGTTATCAAATCTTCTCGCACACAACACGCCCTTAAGATTGTCCACCTGAACACATTGTACCTTAAATCAAGACCTCTTATTCCAGACCAAAGTTTCCCTACTATAGTAGTATGTGACCTTGTCACATGCGTCATATTTAAGTCTTCTTCCCTTCAACGCTCAATTTCGAATCTAAATTATCTATATCCTTTTCAATCCTTTTAGCTCCACCAGTTTCTATCTATGGTTAATGGTCAGCTGGGTATGGGTACCACAACTACTTATTTATAACCGCTAGAAATGCTCATTGCGTGCCTCGCGATTCAGTGCATGCTTTTGATCATCTTACCCCCAGTTATGAGGAGGCAAGGAACAGGTGATGAGATGTAATGCGACATTAACACAGGTAACAACATACCCTCATGCAAAACCCTAGCACACTCAAGACTTACTCCCTTTACATCCACCAATGATTCAATTGATTTAATTAGGTTCATTCCATCTTCAACTAAATCATTTTGTCCTCTAAATCCATGGTTCGATAGAGCTTGTTCTCGTGCCATTCAGGAGAGAGACATTGCGTATCGGGCAATGGAAAACTCTCGTTCTCCTATCACTCTCTACTAATTTTCATTCTGCTCGGAAATCGTTGCATGGGATACTATTCGACAGGATAAGCGCGCTTTTACTAAAAGAAAGTGCGCCAACCTTCTTGGTTCTCCTACTGATAAAAATATATGGCCTCTTGCCAAAAACATCTCTAACAACTTTTGTAAATCTGCCTTTCCTCCCCTTATTCGCCCTGACAGATTTCTGTAGCTAACACTTATCTTCTGAAAGAGGCCAATTCTCTTCGGCCTCCTTTTTCATCTAATAACTCAACCCTGGATTATTCTGGCATCTCGTTCCCTCCTACCCTTCTCCTCTCGAGGTTTCCCATGTCTTTACCTGTGATCACACTTGAAAGTGTGCATG
>JABUQX010062681.1:5000-7500 GCA_015478945.1 Trachelipus rathkii | reverse complement strand
TAGAGTAATGTAAAGGTGGAATCAAATTGTAAAAGGAGTGGATGGTGAATGAAGGGACTGAACCGTTATTAATTGAGAATAGAAAAAGAGCTGGAATAGGACAGAATATTTATGAAGACGATTATTGAGAGATTTAAAAGATGGTCGGTGGTCGTCTTACAAAGAAGCTATAGAACAGCGATCCGGAAAGTAAACAGAGATAAGCAACCGAGAGGAAACGACCGGAAAGGAAAGCAGAGATAAAGCAACAGAGAGAAAACGACCGAAAAGGCAAAGCAGACGATAAGGCAATCAGAGAGGACAACCACGGAAAGGAAGAGCAGAAGTGGGAAACGACCGGAAAGGAACAACGATATAAGGCAACAGAGAGAAGTAAATGAATACCCAAAGAGAAGTTTAATCACAATCAAATGCTTTTTTATTTCCAACGTCTAACAGCAAAACATTCAACGTCACGCTCCCGCTTTGCCGAGGAACGCGGTGCTTTTGTCGCTGAAGATACGTGTCCATTTCTCATCTAGGATGAGTTTTTTTTCTTTTTTCTCTGGCTAATTTCTACCTAGGATCCGGACTAGGGCTCTTTCCCTCTCACCGATTGAGCTACGGTAGTGGCAAGTTTCAGAAGTTTCTAAAACTTCCGAGGTTAAATCAAAACTTTGTAGTATTGAGAAGGATCTCCCTCTTTCGGCCCAATCGATGGCGCTACAGCTCAACTAGAAGAAAAAAAGTTGAAGCTTGAAAGGCAGAGATCGATATAATTTACTCATGGACCAGTGAAAGTCTCAGACAACAAGTTTAAGGACAAGGTAAAATACCATCAGACAAGTGACCCTTCCTACGTGTTAAGCTTATAGGGAGGAGAACCACATCATTTGAAGAAATTATATTATTATTCATTAACTGAGTTGAGGAAAGGTGGTAGAGACGTAGAAACTTTGGAATCGTCTAATGTGAAATTAGGCTGGAAAGTGTGAAGAGAAAAGTTCAGGATTAGTGTGGGTGGAAGACATCGCGTGATTTTCAATTGACAATTAAAATTGACATTTTACAGTACATTTGCACTACATTAGTCTTTGACTGAAAATTGAGTACAGTAACAGTATGAGGGGGCAGAGTTGGATTTACTGTCGAGAGTTTAAGCACCCTGGCTTTCGATATAGGAATCAATGTGGTGAGGTTTCATTAAAGGTGGAACTAGAACTGTTACAAATATTATTGAAAAAAAGACCGATGCGTTCACTAGCAGCAAGCCGGCGGCGAGTCTTGTGCATCAAAATCATCACCAGCAGGGCCCCCAAAACCTCTCAAAGCAATGAAAGATGATGAGAAGGAGTGGAGGGCCTGTGTTTTGAGAGCCACCCCCAGAGCATCACAGAGACAGGTTTGTCATTTTCGCTATTCTTAAATTTGTTAAAAGAAAATGATCGAGTGTGTGCTTGTAAGTCTTGGTGGGGTGCATGTCGAAGAAGGGGAGGGGAGTACAAACGGGACTACAATTTCACCAAACACTCAAATGTGTGTCGAGGGTGCGCAATTTGATATTCTTTGTGTAGTGAGCTCAAAAAGACTAGCCACTGGGCAACGAAGTGTAAGAGAATGTTCCAGCCAAACCTAACACTCCTGTGAATTGACTTCGGAACTATACGTACGTCCTCCCTATTGATTAAATATAATATATATTATATAATATATATATATATATATATATATAATATATTATATATAATATATATATATATATATATATTACTATTATATAATAATATATATATTGTATATATAATAATATATTATATACTATATATATATATATATATTATCTATATATTATATATATATTATATATATATATTATATATATATATATATATATATATAATATTTATTATTAGAGAGAGAGAGAGAGAGAGAGAGGGTGAGGTAGCAGGAACATAAAAATATATATGATGTGATCAACTAATGAATATTGCTGCTGTAATTAAGCTGCCTGTTTAAAATTCCTTGGCCTATTGAGTGAAAATGTTTACTGCTCTTTAGCTGATTTCTAATTAAAAATCTTTCAGAAACACATCTTCAAATAAGAAACACGAGGAATATTTAAGTCCAGATGTTATTTCAATGAAATGTGATTCATTTTTGTGGAATCTTTTTCCGTTCTAAATAATAAAGAAACCTCAAAAAAGGGAGTTAAAATCAAGTGCTGAATTTTAAAATTTGAAAGTTGACGACACCAAAAGAATTTATAATTTTTTTTTAGAAAGATACCAAAGAGAATATAATTTAATGAAGACATTTTGAATATAAATATTTATATGTTTGAAGTACCAAATAGATTTAGCTATGAAAAAAAAACTTTTAAAGTGATAATTGAAATTGTAAAGTTACTTGCTTAACTTTTGGCAAGTGATTTTGTTTTTTGTCGCCCCATTTATTTTTATAACAGGATGATTTGTTGAAAAGGATATCTCATTTTGAATATATAATTTTAAAGACTAATATA
>JABUQX010062680.1:30000-32500 GCA_015478945.1 Trachelipus rathkii | reverse complement strand
GTATATATGGGGAAATATATATATATATATATATATATATATCTATTTATGTATTCATACATATATTAAGGTTGTTACTAGTTGGAGCGCGTATAGTTACATATATGTATAGTATGTTGGCGTATGCATATATATATATATATATATTAGGGATGTGCCTAAATAGATCTGGTGGTATTCGCATCTGGCCCGTTATTCGGCCAAAAATACCGAATATTCGGTATTCGGCTTTTTGCCTGAACTATCTACCGTGAATACTTAGCTTATAAACAATCAATTACGTCACATGTTATCAATTTAAAATTGAAAATTTAGAAACTTATATTATTAAATGTAAAAATATAAATAAAACCTCAGTAGCCAATATGGCAAAAATCTTTGTCATTTGTCAGATCCCATAAGGGCTTTGACATTTTTCAATATTCTAAAAATAGAATTCATTTAGTGACACGGGATAATGGATCAAACATGGTAGCTGGTATAAGGGGGAGTGGCTTGCTATCAATTTTATGTTTTTTTCAGGCGTTGCAATCCATGATTCAATAGATTCAATATTATGTCAGGAGTAAGTTATTTTATTTACTTGCAGAAGCATATCCTTTCATTTTCACCATTCAGCAACGGCAGCTGCAAACCTTAAAACTTTACAGATGCAGCTGAATGCCAAACAGCATAAATTAATTCAAGACGTTTCTACACGCTTTGAACAGAGAACTTATGATATGTTTGCATTGTTTGAACAAAGCTCTCCCAACTATATACGCTGCCGAATGCAATCAGAAAATGTTGACTGATTTTCAGTGGCAATATTCCATTTACTTGAGCCATTTAACAACATCACTAAAACAAGCATTAAACGTGAAATAACAGTCGCCCAAGTTCCCTTCCATTTTAACAATAAATCTATTTTTAAATATGGGAAATTAAAAGCAAAAGCTTCATTGGAATAATTACACTCGTTGAAGAGCTTAACAAATCAGTAGAAAAAAGACTTCCTTTCTATGTGATAAATCTTTGTATGTAGCTACTTTCTTAGATCTACGATTCAAGCTAATTTTTCAACATGAATCTGGATGAATCAGTAAAAAATATGGTAGTTGAGGCATGGAAAGAAATGCATGCAATTTAGCTCCTGACTCTTCTGTTGACGATGATTCACGTAGTGGGGAAAGTAAAGCTGAAGGTTTTCACTTCCTTAATGGATTGTTTTAAAGAAATTGTGGCACCAAAATCGTCATCATACAGAAAAGAAAGTGAGGGGTGAAAAAAAAAGTTCCATTCTTCTGACGATGTGATTATTGTACATAAAAGTAAAAGGCTACATACGGAATTACATCAAGAAATAAACAAATATATAAGTTTGCTTACTTTGACCAGTGAAGACAATGATATTTCCTTCCTTTCAATTGGTGGAAAAATACTGGAAATAGTTTTATGAATTTGAAAAACTAGCAATAAAATACCTTTCAGCTCCACCGTCACAGTTGAAAGTGAAAGAATATTTAGAACAGGAGAAATATTTATGAAGCCACAAGAAATAGGTTATCCCCTGAAAATGGAGAACTGCTAATGTTCTGTCATTTGACCTTAGAGCTTATTCAAATGAAGTTTAGTTTAATATCTTTAACTACGAAACTTTTCAATTTTCATTTAATTATTTTTAATATGTGAATGGTTTGCTATAAGTAAGAAATAGTTATTTACTTTTTGTTTTATTACTTTGTATATAACCTGGTAAACATGAAATTTCTTGGACGGGGTTTCGCAATTGATTATTGATGTGCTGATTCCAAAAATGTAATCGGTTTTTGCATATCACGTCGCATTTGTGAGATATTGTGTGTAACACAGATTTGTAAAATTTTATGATTTTTACCTTTTTCAAGAGGGTCTATCACAATTATTGGAATATATATATATATATATATATATATATATATATATAAAGAGTATATATATATATATATAAAGTATATATATATATATATATATATATATATATGTTGTTATATAGTATATATGTTAATTTATAAAATTAATATATCTTTACTATATATATATTATATATATATATATATATATATATATATATATATATATATATATATATATATATATAAGCATATATATATATATATATATGTTATATAGCATATATATATATATATATGGATATATTTATATATATATATATATATATATATATATATATAAGGTTAAGTATATATATATATATAGTTATAATATATATATATGTATATATATATATATATATATATATATTAGTTAGATATATATATATTATATTGATATAAATGAAGGGAGAGAAACAAATCGCAAAGATATGATACATGTCCTTGATAGATATATGTTAAACATACAAAGTACAAATCAAGAATAAAGAGTAATATGGGACAACAATGAATGTAATGGAAGGAATGGGTTTAGTTAATTGTGTAAACATACCTACGATGGTAGTAGCTTTCTCTTCGTAGACGAT
>JABUQX010062680.1:22500-25000 GCA_015478945.1 Trachelipus rathkii | reverse complement strand
TATTATATGTATATATATATAAATATATATATATATATATATATATATATATATATATATATATATATATTATATATAAGTTATTATTATTATTATTATTATTTATATATATATATATATATATATGTATTATTGGTATATATATATATATATATATATATTATTATATATTGTTATTATTATATATATATATATATATATTATTATTACTATATTACATATATTATTGTTAATATAATATTGTTACATATTACATACATATTATATTGTTATTATTACATTATTATTATTATTATATATTATATTATATTATATATATATTATTATTATTGCTGGCTATTATTGCTGGCTGCAAGTCGAGCATATTATATAGCATAGCTATATTATTATTATTATTATTATTGGTTATTATTATATATTATATTATTATTATTATTATTATTATTATTATTATTATTATTAAGGTTACATATTGTTACAAATTACAAGTTGCTGGTTATTGCTGCTGGCTGGCTATTATTGGCTATTGGTTATGGCTGGTTGGCTATACATACATATATTATATTATTATTATTGAGTTATAAACGTCATTGGCATATTGCTGGTTGTTGCTGTTGTTAGTTATATACTAATATTATTATATATATTGTTGGCTAAGGTTATTACTATATACATATACATATACATACATATGCTGATAATACGGTCATTACATATATTGTTATATACAGTACATATATATATATTATTATTATTATTATTATTATTATTGTTATATATATATATATATATATTATTATATACGTGTATATATTATATATTATTATTATTGGTTGGTTATTATTATTATTGGGTTACATATATGTTACATACATATGCATATTATATATATTAAGTTATTATTATTATATATTATTGTTATATTATATTACATTATATATTATATTATATATATATTATATTATTATTATATTATATATTATCTATTATTATATATTATTATATAGTATATATATACATATATACATATACATGCATATATACATAGAGTTATTATTATTATTATGTTAATATTATATATATATATATATATATATATATATATATATATATATATATATATATCTATATATATATATATATATATATATATATGAGTGATACATATATATATATATCTATATATATCTATATATACAAACAGATATAGAAGATAAAAAAGAAGGAAAGAATATATGTTTATTTATATATATATATATATATATATATATATATATATATATATATATATATATATATTATATATAAAAAACTTTTAATTAAGTTTTTATAATGTTAAAAATATAATTTAGAGAAATTTTTTTATTTAGGTATACAAATAATTAATAGATAAAATGTGGATTCAAACTTATTAAATAAGATAGAAAAGTCATATTTATGCTATACTATAAAATTTTTAAGGGTAGTAACTACATTAGTTTCAAACAAATAAAAAATGAAAGTATAAAAAAACGTATAAAATAATTGAAATAAGTCTTGAAAAAGATATAGTAAAAGTTAAAAATACAGTACAAATAATTTATGATATCTTGGGCATAAAAGATAAAGATAAAACTGTAGAAAAAGAAAGGAACTCATTGAAAAATAGTTCTACTAAAATAGTAGATAGAAAAGAAAAATCTATATCAGTAGGAAATTCTTGCAAAATCGTTTCAAATTCCATAGACAAGGATATTGGTAAAGAAAAAAGAGAATTATTGAACAATAATAAAAATAATGTTGACATACAATCTACAGTCACGGTAGTTGTAAAGGAAGAGACTGCTACATCTCATACACAAGAAGAGAAGAATAAACTACAAACTGAGTTTGAAATAAAAAAGATATAGAAGAGGAATATGTAAAGGAGTCAAAGATCAAATTGAATTTAATTAAAAGAAAACAACGTATTGTCCTTCTGAAGCACTAAAATAAACAGAGAGTGAAATAACAGTAGAATGTATTGACGTTATTTCAAATCCTAAGCAAATAAAGATAGGAACAAGAGACATAGAAGCAAAAGGCATACTTTCTAAAAATAATTTTTCGAGTAAGTATTCATAGCAGTACGAATTCTAATAAAGAAAATAAGAATGAGTACATTAGAGCAGATTTTAAAAGTAATCCGCATTCACTTGTTGAAAATTTACTATGGAAGATGTTTTAAATGCTTCTAAAACTAAAAATGAAACTTTGTCAATGACAAGCATCCTGAGTACAAAGGAAAATAAAAAGTCAACATTTGAGGGAAATGAGTTTGAAGATATCAAAGATAAAGGTTTAAAAAACCATAAAGATTTAGTTCAAAATTCAAACAAAGAAAATAAAGACAAAAAACAAAGTAAGACAAAACCTAAGTTGTTTTTTAAACAAAGGAAGACAAAACCTATTTACAAGCTAAGAATGTTTCGCATTTTAATGAGGTATAAATTAATATAATGAATAAAAAATAAATAATAAA
>JABUQX010062680.1:0-20000 GCA_015478945.1 Trachelipus rathkii | reverse complement strand
ATATAGATATATAATTATTTTATATATTATATAAATAAGTAATATTAATATATATATATAATATATATATTAAATATATATATAAATATATATATGATATTTATTCTATTTATTATTTATTTATGCGTTTACACTTTTTCCCGGCTTGAGCGGACCGTAGTGGAGCGTACAGCCCTCCCACTCACACGCTCCCGCTCATCTCGCCCCTCACCCACCTCCTCACCCCACTCAGATCCCTCGCCAAAACCCTACCCTCCATCCTCGCGTCATGCGGCGTTTCTGTTACATCTCCGTTTGATTCGCTCTTTCCTCCCTTCTTGTCTCGCCTTCCTCTCCTTCTATCCCCTCCGCACTCCAAACTCTGCCTAACGACTCTCTGTTCTCCGATTCTCACCAGATCCATACCATCCTTTAACATTCCCTTCTCCGCCTCTTCCCACCAACCCATCCTCCAAGTTCACATCTCGCCCTCACACCCTATTCCTAATTCTCTTCCCTTCTACTAACCCCACAAACCGCTCTTCAACCCCTTCATCTAAAATACTTCCAATTCTTCCTGGACCTGGCATTCAACCCCCACGTTTCACACCCATACAACACCGGTGGTAACACAAATTTTCAAACATACTTATCTTAACTTTCTGTGATTAAACTCCCCCCTTTCCAATACTTCTTCAGACCACTCAAAGCTCTACATTCCTCTCCTACTCTATGTTCTATCTCCTCCTTATCCCTCCCCCTTACCCAAATGCCATCCTAAATAATCTAAAAATCCTTTACTTCTTTCCAAAACTACACCCCCCAGTCGCAACCTCTAACCCCTCCCCTCCTCTCTTTCCTTCTCCTCAAACACTAACACTTAACTCTTTACCTGCATTTATTTTAAGCCCCTTTTGTCCGCTCACAATTCTCTCAAACTCCCTCACAAAATACCTCACTTCCGCGTTCTTCGCCACTAGCGCAGTATCGTCCGCAAACAGTATCATGCTTCACTTCGTCTATCAATTCCCAATTTGTCAATTCCACCCCCTCCCCTCCCGTTCATCATTCCTTTTTTGTTTACTCTGCAACACTCTCATAAACAAATGAATAGCCACGGCTGCGACATTACACACCCCTGCCTCAGTCCTCGCACCACCCAAACATCTCACTCTCCGCTCCTAACACCCTCACACACATTCTACTATTCCAATAAAAGGCCCTAATACCTTTACCATATTTACCCCCCACTCCATTCGCTCCAACACCCTCCACAATTCACCCCTCTACAACTATATCATATGCTTTCTCTAAATCAAAAAAACACCCATACACTGTCCCTTTCCTCTCTATACTTTCTCTCCACAAGCATCTTTAGCTGTAAACACTGTGCGCATCCCACACCCTCATTACCCCCCTAAATCCTCCTTGTTCTTTCCCCCATTCTTCCCTCCGTTACCCTCTCACTCTCTCAATCAGTATCCTCCCATACACTTTCCCTACCACACTTAAACACATATACCTCTATAATTCCCACATTCCATATTCCCTTTCCCCTTATACAGGTGAACCAAACAACCATCCTCCCAATCCATGTGGTACCTCACCACTCCTCCAACAAATATTATATAACCTATACAGCCATTTCTCTCAACCCCTATACCTCCCTTCTGTAACATTTCCATTCTCACACCATCCAGACCTGCGGACTTCCTTTTTTTTCCTTTATTCAAGGCCCTAATAATTTCCTCCATTTGTATTTCATCCTCCCCCTCCCTCCCCAATGCACCCCCCATCCTCGCCTCTTGCAAAACAACCTCCCCTCCCCCACCCACCTCATTTAGTAATCCACTAAAATACTCCCCCCACCTCTTCCTCACCTTATCCTCCCTCCTATCCACTCCCCAGCTCCTCCCTTAATCCTCTCCCCCCAACCCCTCCTCTTCTTCCTTTTTTATTTACTTCTTTCCAGACATCTTGCTCCCGCTTTCAAAATTTTCGTCACTTTTCTACACCACTTATCTTTTGCTCTTCTCTTCGCCATCTCGCCACCGCCCCTTTGCTTCCACTCTAACCCTTCTATATTCCTCCCAACTTCCTTCTCTCCTACTTCCCAAACATTTCACATAAGCCTCCTTTTCCTTTTCACCTGCACCTTTTCCTTCAGCCTCCTTACCACCTCTCACTCCCTTTCCTTCTGCTTACACCCACCCTTTTTACTCCAACATACCCCTTGATTAACATACTGCCTCTTTAAATCTCATTCACTCCCCCTCCACCTCCTCAATTCCCGTCCCTCTCACGTCTCTTCACCTATCCTCCATACCCCTCCTAAACTCCTTCTTACACACTGTCTCCTCCAATTTTTCCACCTTTATCACCGTCTACTCTCATCTTTTTCTCCCTCTTCCCTAATCGTCACCTCTCCTCCACCCTTAACCTAAGGGCCCAAAACCACCAAATAGTGACCCGATATCCCCCTCCCCGCCCGTCTAAATACATTTACATCTGAGTAATCTACCTTCTATCCCTTCCCATTATACACACACATTAATCCAGTACGCCTTTCTCTTAACGCCGTTATCCTTCCTATCACTAGCGTAGAACGCATAACGTGTAAGCAGATCGCGGTCGCTCCACTCGATTTTCACTTTTTTTTGAACCAGAGTGCTATGTCTTTAGATGAGCAGACGGGACACAGTGTCCGTGTGATCAGTATAATGCCGCCGTTTAGGACCGACTATTCATTCGTCTCTCTCCACGATCACCGCGATTAGTCCTAGCTTCTCCGCTCACTCATAAATGGGATCCGACTCTCTGCTCTCTCAGTTCCGCTCTCGCCGCGTCAGTGAATCCGGATGTATTGCATACTAGGCATGTGTCGATCTCACACTCTCATCACGGCACTCTCGCACACTCCGCGGCAAAGTGATCTAATGGTTACCGCACTCAGATCTGACTGGCCTCTTTCACTCTTCTGCGACTACTGTCTCCACCCTGCCTCCATTCTTCCCACTCCTGCATTGCAAATCTCCAATAGACATAATGTATCATATCAACTATACCCCGAATTTCCCAACATCATACTCCATGCCAAAATCTTGTCGTTCTCTCTCTCCTCCTTTTCACGTGCCCCCATCCCTCGCCTCCATTCACTGCGTGCATACTGCACATATATATAAACCCAATTTCCCCCCCGAAGTCACTTTTACCGCACATTATCCTTGAACGTCACCTGGCTGCCCACGAACCTTACTTAATCCCACACCTGCTTTCTTCAATACACTAATTCCCACCCCTTCCCCTCCCCTCACTCTCTCGTCTCACGTTCACCCCTGATATCATACCCTTGTATTTTCCAAAATCCATCTCCCTCTTTCCCTTCAACTTAGTTTCTGTTATTCCTAACACATCCAACCTTTTTTCTTCAAACAATTAACCTCTTACCTCCTCCCTCTTCAAATCCTCGTTGTACCCCTCTCACGTCATACATGCCCACCTTATTACCTCTCTGCCTCCCCATCTTTTCCCTATCTCTAATCTATTTCACTCAGGCTGCACGGTTTTGTGGGACTCCCCACCCTAGGCACTTTCCCAACCCCTAAGGCCACCACCCCGCTCAAACCAAATACACCCACAATAATAACAATAGCTAATAATACCGTTAAAATGATAATATAAAACAATATACAAAAAATAAAAGGATAAAACCTATACTCTATCAATATATATCTGATTCCCAACACATCCCTATTATTATTACTACTCCACTCTTACCTATATATTCCTTCCCTTCCTCTTATTATTAAACTTACCCCCCCCAAGAACATTTAATTCTTATATAACTATATTTAATATCTTGTTTTAAAACGCGTTTTCGATGAAAATATTAAATAATTATTCGATATATATCTATATATATATATATATTATTCACTATATATATTAGAAGATGTAACAACAATCATTTAAACCGTATATTATATAACTAGTTACTATATCTATACAACATAGTCTATAATGAACTCACACTCACTTGGGTCTTGAAACATTCTTTCGTGTAATTTTAGGAACACTCGAACTCTATATACTTATAATATTGAGAGAATGTAATACTAGAGAAATTACGATCAACACATCTAAAAATATAGATAGAAAATAACTGTGAAAAATAATAGGTGTATGACTCTGTGATGTTAATAGTGTATGTATGAATGTATGTTGCTCAAACTATCTATAATTTCACACATTTTGAAATGACTTACAAGCAATAATGTATAGTATTTAGTCTCTTAGTAGTGATCTTATTATGACTCGTCTCTAGATAAAAGCGCCGGCTATTCACGTTAGCAGTCGCGCAGGAAGTCAGTTAAAGTGATATACTCTCATAGAAATGTATTTGATGGATCCTAGGAAAAATATATGAACTAATAGACGCACTGCCCCGTGAATGTTAGAATAATTAATCCTTATGTTTTCATCAATTTATAAAATATATAATAAATGTAAAATTACATATAAGAAAAAAACAAGAAAAAAAATGAAATTTTTCTCTTCATTCTGTTTATTTGATTAATAAAGATAATTTAATTTACTAAGAAAGCAAAATATGTATTAAGTGCCTCCTCTCATTCTTCATTATGAGCCTAAGGCATAATTGTGTTTTTTCATAAGTTTATTTTATAAACATTTTATCATATACGAACATAAGATTTAAATATATCAGACCAACATTATATCACTATCTATTAACGATCGAGAAATATTTGAATAGAAATAAAGAATTCAACGGCAGAATCAATATTTAGTATATGTGTAAAGCTATGTTACATTATAAGAGTAATATCTCACAGAAAATAAAAGTTGAACTAGATATAGCTCACTCTTAAAAATTAATTAAAAGAATGACCAACTATCTCATCTGCAAATGGAAAGGGTAATTTCTCATAAATATGACTGATTCGTTAGAATCTGCGAGACAGCAAAAGTATATAATACTGAATTGATCTCAATGATATCAACTCATGTATTATATATATCATAGTAAAGATATTAGTATAGAAGAATTATTTATATATATACATATTTGTGGATTTACATTATTTAAATTCTAATAGTAGTCCTTGTGGATACCAAGACTATATGACCTACACTTACCATCCTATAATATATGATACTAATTATATATATATAGTATATATATATATATATATATAATATATATTATATATATATATATATATATTAATTATATATAATTTTTTTTTTGTTAAAGTTCACACCTCACGGGCATAAGCCCTATTTCAGGAGGGTGGAAACTTCTCTAGAATTTCTACTAGGATCCAATACACTAGGATACAACCCACGACCTTGCCCATGCGACTCCGTCGCTCTGCCGTTTGAGCCAAGGTATATATATATAATATTAATATATATATATATATATATATATATATATATATATATATATTATATATATAATATATATATAATATATTATATTATATTATATATATATATATATTATTATTATATATATATATTATATATATATTATATAAATATATATATATTATAATTTATATGATTTAATATATTATATATATATATATAATATTTATAATATATATATATATATATTATATATTAGATATATTAATATGTTAAATGTCCAATATTTATTCATTGCGAAACTCAGTATATGGTTGAGTCGCCTCCGCCTCGCTCAAGGTCCTCAAGGTCCCACCTCAAGACGACTCGGAGTCAATAGGCTACGATATCACGGTAGGGCTAGTCTACATAATTTATGGTTTGTTTTTCAATTTTTGAATTTATATAATCTCTAAGTGCATTACACGAATTAAATAAGTGACGAAATAAACAATTTGTTGCGCTTTCTGCAATGCTAGGATATTAATATTAGAAGAATAAGAAATGTGAATATCACTGTAATGTTCGTGTTATTTATACGAAAAGAAATTCCAAATTAATATTTAGGTGAGTGTTTCAAATGTTACGACTTTTTTTTACATCCATCCGCATTAAATTTTGTGGCTAGTATCGCAAATATGATCCGCGTATTAGGTATAGGTTATTGTTAGGTTAGGTTAGTAACCTAACCTAACCGAGAGAGAAGAACGTTTTGTTAAATTCTTTGAAACTGTACATCAATTTCAGTGTCAATAAGGTAACGTTTAATATATATATTATATATATATATATATATATATATATATATATAATATATATATTATATATATATATATATATATATATATATATATATATATATATATATATATATATATATATATATATATATGATCCTCAAATAGAAGCGTGACTCAGTTGACCTTGAACGACCTTGAGCGAGGCGAGGCGACTCACATATACTGAGTTCGCAAAAGTGATCAAAAACTGGACTTTTGCCTATATATATATATATATATATATATATATATGACCTTTTATTAATTATAATATATATATTTATTCGCAATTGTTTCTATAACAAAGGAATAGTCTGAGTACATAATTATATAGCACTTATATAATATTTGGACAATTATATATATATAGTAGTGTATATTAAATATATATTATATATATATTATATATATTATATATATTATATATATATATATATATAAGCTAGTATATATATATTAGTATATTAATTAAAATATTATATTTAATATATGAAGTTCTTTATATTTTATATATATATAGATATATATATAATAATTATAATATAGATATATATATATATAATATATATAGTGACCAGCATATACGAATAGGTTCAGGCCATGTAACTAGAAAAACTATAACCAATCTACAGGAAAATGAAATAAGACATTTTTTTGATCTTCAGCAAGTAATTTCATCTGAACGAAACTTAAAAAAAAAAATTATTGTTTTCTAATATTTATTAATAACAATTTAAATATTAGTAAAAATCTTACACCTGCATTGTACGCTTTGTTGACCTTGAAACCTGCAAGTTCTTGAGAGAAAATAGTAGCCCATAAACTATTTATATTTTTACCTTTGGGAAGAAAAGTTATATATAAATTCCTTTTTTATATTCTTTCTAGGGGGGTTCGATATAACTCGAGACGGGAGGTAGGCAGAGGGGGGACGAATCCCCCTGCACGTTCGTCCCCCGGTAGGCCCGAAATACGCGACTCTATCCTATCGTTCTCTGTTTACACGTGGGTATTCTTTAGTTTAAAAAAATAAATCAACATTTGCACCTTTGGCGTGTCAATCGGAGATAAGCTTTGCATACCGTATGGCAAAAACGGTAGAGCGACGGTGAGAGTCGCATTGGGCAAGGCTTGGGTTCGAATCCTAAGTCGGATCTTAGGTAGAATACTAGAAGTTCCCTCACCTCATTGAATAGGCTATAGCCAGGAGATTTATAGTGAACTTTAAAAAATAAAAAAAAATAAAAAAGATAAAAAAAAAAAAGCGGCATCTTCGAATTCTCAAAAAAATCGTAAGTTTTTCGCATTTTACAATTTTTAATTTTTTAAAAAGCGTTATTTTTTGTATTTTTTTAATTTCTTGGGTAAAAGGTTCTTCTATCTGATAATAAACATGATTTATTCTATTTTCATGTAGCTGTTTAATAAGGTTTTTTAGTTACATGCTGAATACTTCGGGTATGCCTGACCAGTATATATATTTATATATATATATATATAGATTATATATATATATATATATAATATTATATTATATTAATATATATTTAAATATATATTTAATATATATATATATATATATATAATAAATATTAATATATATATATACATATATATAATATATATATAATATATATATATATACTATATATATATAATATAATATATATATATATATATATATATATTAATATATCATATAAATATATATATACATATATATATATATATATAATAATATATATTAATACTATATTATACTATCGTCATATATACTTTATATATATAATATATACTATATTATATATATTAATATATATAATACTTTATATATTAGTATATATACATAGATATAGATCATATAATTAAGATGAGAAGAGAGAGGGAGATAGAGAAGAGAGAGAGAGTGAGATAGAGAGAGAGGGAGAGGGGAGAGAGAGAGATAGAGAGAGAGAGAGAGAGAGGAGAGAGAGAGAGGACGAGAGAGAGAGAGAGAGAGTTTATGATCGTTGATTGTTTCACTTAGTTATGAGTGAAAATAATCCAAATCTTAATTGATCCTTTTGCATTACTTACTTTTTACCTCAACCTGTGTGCGAGGTGCTTCATACGTTGCGTTTAGAGGCAGTTATTAGCACAAGCACTCAGTGAAAGTAGATATTTCTGCCTCTGGGTCTTTAATAATATTATTCCAGGTCTGGTTTACATCTTTAGAGTCTTTGAGAAAACCTACAATATGAAATGTCCTGATCCAGTCGCTAAATGAAAGTTGGTTTTATATTGACTTTTTTATTCATTATGGGGAAAACGGCAAGAGACCTAAACATATTCGCAAGAAGTTAGGGAAAGTCGATTTCAATTTTCACTGTTAAAATTCAAATGCAATTAGCGGTTGTTAAGCGTAATTGACGGTCATTATTAGAAAACTATATCTTCTACTTTGTTCATGCTGAGTAAGAATAATTTCTTTGAATAGCAAAATACTTACTACCAGTGAGTTCTGTAACATTTAATATGCTAATCTTCATCTTACCGCAGATGTCATTCTCAACAATGACATTATCTTTTACGAATAAAGAGCGGATTGCAATTATTCTCCTATTGCTTCAACCTCAGAACTTTCCAAAATTTCAAATCTATCTTCAAAAGTGGAAAAATTGAAAGCATCTTGGTGAATCTTATATATTAGCTCTGGACATATCGAAGGTTTGTTTTCTAAACTTTCCTCTTTTGGTTAGGTGTCTATCCTTCTCTCTGATTTACTTTTCAGCTCTTTTATAGAAGTTGCTGTTGATGCTCACCACTTCATCCTTTAAACCTATCACTGGTGGTGTTATTCAGGGTTCTTCAATATCCTCAACTCTTTTTTTTCCCTACTTTTCATTAAAGACCACACTATCACTTCATTACATATCAACTCTTATGTCGATGACCCTTCTTTTCATTACGAGAAAACCTCATATCTAACTGCAAATAAGTCATACTAGGAGGGTGACCTTGATGCAACTGACCTCTAATCTTTCTAGAGTTTATAATTAAAGGACGACAAAACGTGTTCTATTCAGTTCAATTAAAACAGCTCCTTCATATATCAAGTCGATATAATTTTCCAAACAACTTCGAAAACACAACTAAAATCTTTGTGTGTCCTTAATAGTTTTCTTAATGTGTTTTTTTTCCATTCATCATTGGTTGGTATGAGATCCCTTTCAAAATTTATTCTCACCACCCCAAAGCTTGTCTCTTCTATAATGGTGTTTGTACGCCCTAGGTATGAAGCACTATCTAAGGATCAGTTTGGAAGATATATCTAATATTTGGTGTGGTTACAATCAGAAGGCTGTCCTTGAAAGGATGGGGCCTAGGGCTTTCTATCTTATCTATACTTTCTCTCTCACTGATTTTCTCCAACCTCATTTGTGCCCGCCAAACTGTTACATCTACAGCACTCTCCTTATACCATCACTAATACAAAGGAAACAGTTCTTTTTAATTCTAAAGTCGCATACCATTCCTTTGCGGAGGGATCGTGGGGAACATTCTTATTCACATATAAGCGTAGTTTTTCCCTTCTCCGTCTATCCCACAGTACGCCCAATAATATAATATATTTAATATATAGATATAATATATATATATAAATATATATATATATATATATAATATAGTATGTATATATATATATATATATATACTATATATATATATATTATATATATATATATATATAATATATATTATATAATAATATATTACATATATATATAAGCTCGCAGAACCTCAATGGCATAGGTCCTAGTTCTAGGAGTATAGGGGAAATTTCTTAGGTAATTGCTACCTTAGAAATCAGGACGGGGAGACTAGGAACCTGGCCTTGCCTTTAACGTACTCTGTCACCTACTGATCGAGCGCGTTAGTGGCAAAGTATAGTAAAAAAATCTATGTCATTTACTTCTAAAAGCTTTTATATCTATGCTTAATTAATGGCTATATTTCAAATCTTAAATGTACTTAAATTGAAAAAAACTTTTGAAACGCTTCGTCTCTTGTCGTATTATCTTCAACTTCCTTTTTTCTGCTTCTACATATTCAGATGAGCTTAGTGAAATTATCATGGATATTCCTTTATTTGACAGTGAGAGTGGTTTAGATATTTCCCAAAACTCTGGTGTAATTTGACTGTATCTCCTCTTTTCCACCAGAGATATATATATATATATATAATATATACTATATATATAGTTCATATTTTAACATATATTAATGTATTTAAATATTATAAATGTATCATTATTCTAGATATATATATATATATATATAATATATATATATATCTATATTAATATATATATATATATATATATCATAGGTTATAATTGGTGTTTAAAAACTACAACTTTTGTATTAAAACTTACAAATCTATCTACAAAAAACTCAATAGAAACGAGGATAAAAGGAATACATATGTTGGATCCTTAGGTAACATTTTATATTTGGCATGGAAAATGTAAAAAAAAAAAAAAAATAAAAATAAAATAAATCATATCTAAAAAACTACAATTAGTACATTACGAATAGATAATTTCTTTTTGAATATTTTTATAAAATACATATTAGATTTTATGCAAAATGTGTAAAAAAAAATAAAAATAAATAAATAAAATAAATATTGGCTTATTTTTTTTAGGAGTATAGAACATAGAATAATATATATATTATTTGTAAAGGTATTAACGGCAAAACTGTAAGGGGGTCTCACTGAAGCCGACGGGGAAACACAGGGGGGGACGTTTTCCCATTACCCGTAGGGAGGGGCGGAGGACCCCCGGACACCAAATACCAAAGAGCGGGGTTCTATAGTATATGGATTAAATCGATGCCGGGAGCGAGACCTGTCCCCGGAGGAGGAATTGCAGTCAACCACCGTGGCGTTTCCGCCGGAAGGCGAGGACCCCGACTCCTCCGAGCGCTGCAGTGTGGAGGTATACCCTTGGGGTATTCTTTAGTTATAAAAAAAGCAAAATTTTTCAACGAAAGTCTATTTATTTTACGAGTTAACCAATAAAAGGTCTCTAAAATAGGCTCTCTAATCATATTTACTGATAATTATTAACAAATATTTTGTTATCTCATTTTTCTGTATTACGATAATCCTATGTAAAATTTTACCAGATTCCATGAAATGTATCTTTTTCGCTCATATGCTTGAAGATTGTCCAGTTTAGATAGTTATTTTTAAATTTAAGACAAATTTTCTTTTTTTTTTTTTTATATCTTTGTGACATTTCTCCGCACTAGCAGAAATGTACCAGGTGCTACCTGCTCCTAACTTGCAGCGTTCATTTTATTCATGGCCACAGCTCACACCCGACCACACAGCATACTCCACACAACACGTGACTAATTCATCTACTTTCACCATCGACTATATTACTATCTACGATTAATCGAGATATGAGTTGTAGGTTTGTTAAAACACATATCTTATTCACCAATATTATATATATATATATATATATTATATATATATATATATATAATATTATATATATATATATATAATATATATATATATATATGATATATATAATATTTAATAATACATCCATCAATACACACCATATACCTACATATATGGTAACACTTTATTAAACCCACCCATAGACATATATACTTATATATCACCTCATCACCTCATTAGACATATTACACCCCTCATATAATCAATATACCCTTAGAATAACACGTATATTACTAATACTTTATAACTAACACACATACACTAACACACTTAACTATTTAGTCATCGATTATTCGCTTTATCATGAAATATATTAGGGTATGGAAAATATTTTTTCTATATCAAGAAAAAAAACAGATGTTTTATCATTAAAACCAATTATAATTAATAAATACGTTTTTTTGACGTACTATTGCTATAGTATGCTTTAGACATATTGCATAGCACCTCAGCTTTAGCCATATTTTTTAGCTCTCACTGTCAATTTTAGTGTTTACATCATTATTATTTGTAGTCTTAGTAAGTCTTTCATATTCCAGAGATGCACCTAATTTGAGCTTTTTATATATAGCATCTCAAGAAATACAGGTAGCTTTAATTTTAAATGCCTACTAGCCTATTTTTTCACTTTTTTGCTCATGAGAATAACATATTTCAAGCTGATTATTGATGGAATCACTATTATAATGTTAATTTACAAGTTTTTAAAGCTCTGTATAGCGTTCATGACGTAATTAATTGATAATGTATATATATATACTATAGTTAAGTAGTCTTTAAATCTTGATGATATATATTCTAACTTTGAATGGAATCTCGATATTTTATTTGTTATTGAGTTATCAATTCACTTGTTTTTTATTAATATTTTTATAAATTAAATAATAATTAATATTAATAATTTAAGCTTGATATACAATTTTTATATACTCATATAGTATATATATTGTATAATAGGTATATATATCAACTATATCTGAACAGGTGTGTGTGGTTCATTACATTCCTAATTCTCTTCATACCACCTTTGTATCGAAATAGCTACTAATAACTCTCTATATCCGTTTATAAGAAATTATCGTCGGTAGATGGCTATTAGAATCCTAGACAAATTCGTGCTTTAAAAATGATTTCGATGCGGTATGTCTATCATAAAAAAATAGCTCGTGCACGACTCGAAAAATGTTCCTTCTTATCCTAGCGAGAAATGGCGACAATCTTTTTGTTATCCATCCTCACATTGTGTTTCGACATTCTCACAATGTTTAAAATGTATTTCAAACTTTGCTTCTATCGCTCCGTCCACCTCATGCCTCCTCCTACTTTTGTATCCTACTAGTACTCGCTGCGCATCAACTAATGCAATCTTAAGCTTCTCTGCCTCAACGGTTGAACTGTTTTTGCTCAAACTTTTCCCTCTTATTCCACCTCTAAAACTGTTACAAAGCTATTCCTCCTCATCGCCTCCCTTTCAGCTCATAAAATGTTATTTTGCAGTTCTGTGAAGGCTTACACTAAGAAGGTGGAAAGTGCTGAATTATCCCTCCAGTGTCTCGAAACGTTTCGCTTCTGAGCTATGCACCCTGCCTGTGAGTAAACTGTTCCTCACTGGCCTATAAACTCAACTTTCCCTCCTGCTGAAAGAATGCATCATTTAGGCATATTGCTGAAGAGAAGCCATATAGGGAGACACTATGTTATATACTCAGCTCCAACTATAGTTTATCGCTCTTTATGCCTCGGTTTTTCCTACAAACTCTAGCGTCAGAGAATCTATTCCTAAACAAAAGTATTGAGACATCTGTAAATTCTTCCTAATCTTATCTGCTGCATTTGTCTGTAGGCTTCTGTAAGGACATTCCAAATCATTTGGTAATCTTGCTTTCCTTTTCTCTCTTGACTCTCTTAATTCTTCTGCTCTTCTCATTTCGCTAGCCCCAATCTGTTTTCTAGCTTGCGTTAAACATATCTCAATAGAGCTGTCTAATGAACCACTTCTGACACAAAGCTTTATATTCTAAACTTTTCCGATCTTTCTGGTATTGAAACATTTTCTTATTGAATTTAAGCAGAGTTATTTATATGGTTGCTTATTGTATAGGTAACACAGCTTTGTTTATACCTCTTAAAGACCCTTATCTATCCAAGTGTGTTCCTCAGAATCTGTTCCATCCCTATCTCTTTCTTTTATTTTGCATCAATGATCTATCTGTTACTCGTGTCTTCTTCTCCATTCTTAGGTGAAATCCACTCCACTCACTTTATCATTCACTCAAATTGTGGATAGAGCACTCTATTCTAGCTTGAACATCAAATTAACATTGATCTAACGGAGGATAGCCTTTGACTCTAACATACTATCACTGATCTTAGTGTATAGTCGATCCTATAATTGTGTTAACTGAAAACATTGGAGATGATTAGAGTGTCTCGAATAATCAGCCTTCTTTATCTCACTTTATAGTCTTATGTCAATAATCTTGTGCACACTATTAGTAGAACTCTGCTATGGTGTAAAAGCAACAACTCTTCCTCGTTCTTCTTTTCTTAATATCATTGATAATGATTGTGCTTACGTTTTTCTCTTGTGATTCCTTCGTCTAGCCCGGAATCAAATGTGTATGTTTTCCTCTACATGTCTTACTCACCGTGTCAGGACGTGTTCCAGCATGCGGCGCTTTCCGACAACTCTGCTCCTCGGCCCATTCCCCGGTTGCTACTCCGTACATAGGGCGTGTGTTCTGCTCCCGCCATTGTCGCAATAATAAGGTTTGAAAAGCCGCGACATAATCGAACAAACAGAAGTGAACAAACCCAATGCTCGACCGCATATAGGTCCACACATCAGTTGCTCATATCATGAAAAGATGTATACCGCCTCGTTAACATGTGTCGCACCTGCCGTGCGCTAACTCTGCCCTCACGGTCACTAACATACATTCTCTTCCACTCTCTTCAAAGCCCATCGAAACTGTTGCATCACTTCCTTATTCTATGTTATTGCAATTGACATGCTGTCATATCTCGTATTTACTTAAATTTATTTTTCCATTCGAGTGTTACTTTCGCTGTTTATTTAAGAAGTCTTTCAATGCACGACTCGTATTTTACACACGGTATATCTATCCTATATTATTCCGTTATCTTATTCACTGAACTCTATGACCCAGACTTAACTGCTATGCTCATTATTTCATGTAGTCACTAGTCAGTAACGAAAATGGCCAAGCGCAAGTCGCCCATTTTTATAACTATACTAGCTACAATATTAAATTAGGTATTTTATTTAATTAAGGTAAAATACCTTTCATTTAGAGCACTTCTTAATTATTTTTTTATTTTGTAATAAAAAAAATATATACAGACACTAATAAAATAACACACAAGTGCTTTTTTAGTTAAGGTATAACACCAATAAAATCACTTCTGTAATGAATTTAAAAGGTTCCTTGTGGATATATATATATATATATATACTATATATAATATATAGTGTATTATATTATACCTAGCCCAACAGATATAGGGTATAAGTTTAAGATAAAGCGCCTCATTATACTGAATTATGATTACTGAATTTACGTCTTCTCCCAAAATATTATTTCATATCATTCTATAATATATTTAATCTAAATATATGTTTTATACGCTATTATTATTTATATATTTTTTATTATTACATAGGTGGGCACGTATTAACGAAAAATGTTCTGAATATCGCGTTATATTTATATCTCTGAATTAAATCTTTCTTTAAAAAACAATTTGATAATCATCGATATAGTCACGGAAGTGCCAAAGAAACACAGTAACTCGTATAAAATATTCGCCGATTAATCAGCGTGAACCCGATAAATCGATAAATCCAAACTTTTTAAATGTATTTTCATTTTCATTAAGATAAAATGGTTAAAAAAAAAACACGACTCTTGGTTTTTTAAATATTTATTAAACAATAAAATTATATTAAATCTTCTTTTCACCTTTATTTTATAATAGTGCCTCATAATTAATGAAAATTTTCAGTTTGTGCCTGCTCTTTACCGACACAGTACCTCAAACGAATTAATATGGATTTGCTACTACGCCTATAAATATGATACGAAAATTAACTTGTAAACTTGGATATCTGTATTAATTAATTAATTATCCACAATTATGCTTCTCAGCCAGTTTTTTATACTTTACAGAACCTTATAATAAAATTTAATTTTTTAATTTATGCTCTGATGTATATAGCAAGATTGAGTTAAATCGTAAAAGCAAGAGATAAATCGGTAGAGACACACAGTGGTTTGATATGAATTGAAAATCTCTAGAGTCAAACATAAACAAGGGTTATATTAATACAGTCAAAGTATAAATACTAGGTTCGGCTTCTGCAGCTTTTGTATGTTTTCCCCCTCATAAACATGAGCATATTAAAGTTTTCATCTGACAGAGAATTCCTCTTATTTCCTCATCATTATATATTCTCACTTGTGTGTTAAGTGCGTATTAACTACAATTCTCACGCTCTCACTCCGCAGCGGCTTAAACATCCGGCTATTTGCGATGTTATCACTCATAAAAGAGATCCAAATATATCATGCAGATCACGCACCTTTATTATATTCTCACACTAGTTTGATAGTAGTCTTGTCTGTCTCATTTGTATCTATTTATCTAAATGAATGTATCTTTACTCATATCTTGATCATCTATCATTTGAGATAAGTTTTAGTGTAATCATCAGCATCAAAGATGCTTGTGAGTAGTAGTCCTCTCTTCCATTTCCTCCCCTCGCTGCTGTAGGTATATAGTTGGGTTCTAGAGTTGGTACGCCGCAATTAAGACGTCTTTATACTTTCTCTCCCATCAGTTCACCTCTGCCTTGACCTCTTCTGACAACTCTTTTATAATGTACCTTTGTATATACAGATATAGCTCCTACATCACTAATTGCACGGCGAAACTATGGTGCGTGAATCACATGGCCAGTATAAGTTACTTCACTATATCTTCAAAAGTGCTGGAGACACTCTTGTCTATACGTCAGGAGGTATTGACCGAGATGGGTATTCGTAGAAATTGGAGTAATTGGGGTAACACTCACTACCTAGTCCACTATAGATAATATATATGTCAGGTAGATCTATATTAGCACTCTCATCGATCTGAACATAGTTCAACTCTTTTTAAAGTTAATTAAAATGTTATATCTCTATTGTTGACGCCACTGGAGTGCCTGGTAAAGAGTATGCCATATGGTGTACGATTAATCTAGTTTATTATATAAGATTTCTATTTATATCTCGTTAATTTATTATTATTACTATAATTATTATATATTTAATATATATATATAATTATATATTTATATAATTTATATAATATAATATAATATAATAAATTATATATTATTAATTATTATTATATATTATTATTATTATTTATTATTTTATTATTATTATTATATATTATTACTATTACTACTATTATGATTATTATTTATTAATTATTATCGGTTATTACTAGTTCCAGTCATTTTACCTCATGACTATTATTATTTAACACACACACACAGACATACACACTTCACAACTGCATCGCCATCACGAAGGCATGCCATTACGACACACAAACACACACACACAACACCATTATTCTATAGAAACACACACACTGTTAAATAATAATTATTTGAAAGTTCTTACAAATAATTCGCGCATTTGTTTCATATATGTATCATATATTATATTATTTACCTTTATCTATTTATTATATCTATCTATATTATTGTAGTTATTGATTTTTGCATTATTATTATACACTATATATTACTATTTAGTATTATTAATTATCTATTATTAAATTATTATTATATTATTATTATTTATGTATTATTATTATTATTATATTATTATTATTATTATGATTATTATATTATACTCCAGTCATTACTTCATGACTATTCTATTCATTTAAACATACACAGACACACACACACACATACTACACACAAACACTCACACACCGCACACACACTGCACACTACACAGATTCTATTAAAAAAACACCTGACTTGCATAAACATATCAAATAAGTTTCTTTTGTATGAACATAACCTATAATAATTATTAAAAAAAACATTTTCTCCAGAGCATAATTAAAACCACGGCTGTAAACATTTTATATTACTCATTCAAATATAGTGCAGCAAAGTTGAATATGTTGTTCAATTGTGATTTAATAATCGGTATTTTTGATTTTATGATTTACAAAGAATTTTATTAATTATTATATCTAGTTAATACTATTTCTCGCTCTAATCTCTAATTTAATAAGTATTAGTTTTTTTAAACTATGATATTAACCATATAGTAAATAAGTTCTTTTGTCATGCAATCATAACATTATAATTGATTAAAAACATTGTTATAACTAAGAATTATTTCAAAGTGGTTTCTTAAAACACTTGCTATAATAAATCATTATCTATGGAACAGTTATTATTATTAGTATGTTATTAATTTATTGTTTATAAAATTTTGTTTAATATCAAGCTTTTAAAATAATTTTTACCTAAAATTTTATGAAATTTAAAACATTAAAAACATATCAATACAGTACGATTTTGCTTTCAAAAAGTAAATCAGTAAATCAGTTAACGCCGAAGATTCCCTGACAATCCTCACATACACCAGGTTATTACCCCGTGTTTGCTACTATTGACTTACTGCTTTGAGGTACATCATCTCAGCGACGGTGTATTAAGTATTAAAACATAGCCAAAATAAGTCTTCTCTGTTAACGATAAAAAAAAACATGTATCTTTATGTATTAAAGTAATGGCATGTTTAGAATTTTATTTAAAATAACAACTTATGGTCGGACTTACATTATAATTATTCATTCATTGCTTAGACTAAAAATATTTCAAAGTTTTTGAAAATAATTTGCGAACTTTGCCCTTTATTATTATTATTATATTGAGGAATAAGTCATGTCGATTCATATTAGTTCAAGGTATTATATATTACAGTTTATTTATATTAATAAGAATCTTAATTATTATTATTATGATCATTATTATTAGATCTAGATGTACGATTGAACAAGAACCAGCCCACGAAAAAAAACAGGCCAACAACGACGGACTGAGTATACTCGACTATGACAGATACGACGATTGGGGTGACTTATCGTTCTTTCGGTTTTGTTATTTTTTGAAGAAATGTTGGTTGATGAAATGAAACTACATATTAGGCTGTAAATTTGTGCTACATACGCACATTTTTCTCGGCCTTTCTCTCTCTCTCTTCTGCTCCCGCGCTTGCTTTTGTTTTAGAGTCTTCACACTTATTATTATACCAGGGTCAATAACATTTGGTTCTACTTTTAATTTCATTTTGCTTAAAATTTGATATTACAAGGTATCTAGCAATCAAAAAAATCATGTTTTTCTAACAAAATAAATATGTAATTGCTTCAGTTTTCTTTGTCATTTAAAGAATTACCACTCTTACAACATGAAACACACACAAAATGCGACCATATCTCGAACATCACACACACACCTACGGGTAAGATCCTTATATAATATAACAGGTAAAGAAGGATTATATTTGCACTTGCCTTTCTACATACTATATACTGTGATGCGATGGCGAAGTAAACCTTAATCTCTATATATGCCTCGTATGTCAGATTGGTTTAGATGACTAAATTATATATATTTATATCGCTTTTTGCTATTAGTTAGGATATTGCTAAAAACCATATATCTTTTCCTTATTTATCTGCCAGCTAATATATAATCATTTAACTCATTGATGATTTCTGAATTAACATTATAAGTTATACTTTTAAACTTATATATGAGCATGGAGTACAGTTAGCCATTATGTTTTTTATTATCTTTTAAGACCCAAAACTCATTATTTAAAATCTAATATATATATAGGTTTGAGCTCTGCCTTAAGCTTAGCTGCAACAAATTTCTTCTGATGGTTATGTAATTAAAACGTGTTAGATTCATTTCACTAAGTGTATTCATAGTGTTAGCTCTTAACAGGTAGTGGAAAACGATATACCTCAATACAAGACATATAATATCAGTGGGGAAAATCATAGATCCCAGGCTGAGTAAAGTGGTATATGTTTCATTATTACACTTAATATTATTGAAAAGAAAATTACCCAATGCGTATTTAAATTTTTTCACGTGCGCTAACCCAATTCACTCATTAGTATATGAGTACCATGAGCGTATGTTATTCATGTAAGTACGAGATTAGAATTACTTTATA
>JABUQX010062679.1:27500-33302 GCA_015478945.1 Trachelipus rathkii | reverse complement strand
TGATGGAAAAAGCCGTTTAACGCAAACACGAACTCTCCAACGTTTCTAAATCTGCTGATGGCACGAAAGGAGACTCAGAGGTTCCCCATCTTCACCCAAATTGTAGTTTTTCAAAATCACCCACTTGATGCCTCACTGACAAAGTCTCAACCGTCAGACCTCCGTAACCCAACGGATCCCATATTGACAGATCCCAATATCGCAGCTCCAACTTCGTTTACATAAGGAGTTGACGGACGCCCTTCTCCAGGTGTCACTTTCTTAAACGTGCCTCCCATGGAACATTCCCATATTCTTCCACTCATTTCTGAATCTGTATTTTGGTTGCTCTCCCAACGACCAATCAAGTCCACACAATAAGATGGACTTAGTTGAACTCAACTTAATTCCGCTTTCATGGTGAAGCCCCTTCACCAAATATCATTGAAAACTCTCAAACAAATTTTTTTTTGAAGAATTTGTTCAACTAATAAACATATGTACACCAAAGTGCACATATTTGCAGGAACTTCGACTATGTCATCGCGACTTCTTCCAACAGTCGGAATATAAATCGTCACTAACCTTCTATAGAAAGAGGTGACAATGATAGGTTAGGGTGCAGGAATACTCATTCATAAATTTATCTCCTATTCTCCAGTCCCTCTTCAAACTAGACTTTATGCAGTGGCAGCACGAATTCATCTGTCCACCAACCTTACTGTCTGCTCGATCTACTTGGTTCCGGGTAGTGAGTTTACTAAGGTCGAGTTAGCTGATCTTTTAAGCAGCTCCCTACTCCGGTTGTTATACTAGGAAGCTTCAGCCTTCACCACCTCTTATGGGGCGACTCTGTCACCTCTTCTAAGTCTAAGATCCTTGTAGATTTTCTAACACTCTTTTCATTTGGGAAGCCTTATCAAAGGACTTCCTACATATGAACGGTTAGATGCACACTTCCTGTATTGGTATTTCCTTTTGCTTCCATTCTTTGTGGATCGCTTCACCTTGTCCCGCTTTGAATATTTATACAGCAGTGACCTTTACCCAATAGTCTTAAATGAACTTCCACCGAGCCCAATTTTAAAACCCAATTCCAGCTGGCGTTATGACAGGGCGGAGTGATCCCCTTTTTTTTATCAGGCCACAGCTATCCCACTTATTACTTCAGGAGAAGGGGGTCCCTGGGAGTGCCCAATGGGCATAACTGAGTCAATTCTCTCTGGCATGGAGGCATACATTCCATACTCTTTCCCCTCTTGTTCTCGTGCTATTCACCACAGGGGGCGCTGCCTTATGAAATTACAGTTGTCTTCAAATTTCAGAAACTCACGCAACTTGGCTTAGTGGATAAAGCTCCCGGTTACTGTTAACTCAGCAACGCGGAGTTCGTGTTCGAATCCCGCTGATGAAGAGTAAAATCTTTCTGTGACTCATTCATTTAAATCGTGCGTAGTTTGCTGCTGAACACTAAAAAAACTCATTTCCTGTAGTAGAAATGCAATAATTTATTGCTAGAAACTGACTTTGCTCCTTCATCGTTCCCTCCTCTAGTATCTTCCTACGTCACAACTACCGTTTTACCTTCTGCTAAAGCTAAACTCTCGGCTTAAACCTTTGCCTCTAATTCTACCTTAGACGATTCCTGTGCTATTCCTCCTTCTTCATCCGTCCAACTCATCTATGCCTCAAATCGCAATCTCTTAAAGATGTTATTTCTGCTCTCTTTGACCTGAATACTAAGAATTCGTACTGTCCTGATGGTGCTCCTCATGTGGTTCTCAAAACTTGCTCCCGAGCTTGCACCTTACCTTGTATCTCTCTCTCTTCTCTCTCTCTCTCTCTCTCTCTCTCTCTCTCTCTCTCTCTTCTCTCTCTCTCTTCCTCTCTCTCTCTCTCTCTCTCTCTCTCTCTCTCTCTTCTCTCTCTGCCTTGATAAACTATTTCATCTCTGTTCTTTCCACTTCGACCTTACCTTCCTGCTGGAGACGTGCTCTCGTCATTCAGCCTGTGCCGAAATAAGGGAACCCACCCCTCTCAACCGTTTAACTATTGTCGTATCGTTTTAACCTCCGATTTTTCTAAAGCTTTCGAACCTATCCTTAAGAGGAAGACTTGGAAACATCTCAAATTCTATTAATTTGATCACAGATCGTCGGTATGTCTTTGGTAAAGAACACTCTACTGGTGATTTTCTTTCTCTTCTCTGCGACTCTTGGTCCTCAGTCCTTTGGGATTTAGATTGTATCTTTTTCGAAAGTCTTCGATAAAGTCTGGTACAAAGCTTTGATTCCTAAACTTCCCTCTTTCGATATCTATTCTTCTCTCTGATTCCTTTTTTACTGGTCTTTCTATAGCAACTGTTGTAGACGGCCACAGTTCATCTTTTAAAACTATTAATATCGGTTTTCCTCAGGTTTCTGTCTTGTCATCAAATCTTTTTATATTTTTCATTAATGACATGATCTCTGTTATTTCATCACCTATTAATTCATATGCCGAAGACTCGACACTTCCTTACTATTTTCATTTTGATTGACCCACTACCCCCACCCAACAGTAAAAAACTCATACTAGGAGGCTGGTAGTGGAACAACTAAGCTCGATCTTTCGTGAATATCTAATTGAAGCATTGAGATAGATTGTTTTCAATGCCTCATTCTTTTATGGAAAGATCACATTTATAAGCAAGTTCCTAAGAGGTTGGGTGTTCTGAGCAACCTTCAGAATTTCTTTACGCCACCCCAGTGGCTTTCTCCTTATAGGGATGCCATTCACCCCTGTATGGAGTATGCCTCATACATCTGGAGTGGTTCCACTCACATAACTGGCCTTGAGAAAGTTGAGACTAGGGCTCAACTATCCTGCTCTCACTTACTCTCTCTCTAATCACTTCCTGACCGTCGAACTATTGCAGCACTATCTAATACTATCCCTATTACAACGGATAATGTTCTTCTGAACCCTCCTGTCGTATACTTACTCCTCTGAGGATAGCCCGTATGACTCATCTTCTAAACAGTCTCCTTTATCTGGCCATCTCTCTGCCCCTAGACTTAACCGTTATGCTCAATCTTAAATCCACTGGTCTAGAACACACTCCCCTTAACTATATTCCTCTACATTTAGGATTTGCCATAAACAGAGTGGCCTGGAACATGTCGACCTTTAAAATCAAACCCTTGGCCTACCGGAGGAGATGAAAAACGTGTATCGATAGAAGTGGTTTTAAATATCGGTGTTTTAAACTCAAAATAATTATCGTCTGCATTTATTTAAGGAAAAAACTATTTGAAACCTTCTGGTCCGACATTAATATTTCTTGATAGTTAAAACTCTACCAATTATTATTATTATTATTATTATTATTATTATTATTATTATTATTATTATTATAGCTATTAATATATATATATATATATATATATATATATATATATATATATATATATATATATATATATATATATATATATATAAAGATATATATAAATATACTCTATATACTTCTCTCTCACCACTTCTATACTATATATATATATATAAGCACACCTCCATGTACAGACATGAATGCCAACATACATAAAATACACAGTGCCGTTCACACACACACAATTTCGGTTTTTTTCCACACTTTTGATGAGTCTATCAATAACCCTTTATGAAATTAGGATGCAATTTTAGCCAGATGAGTTTTTAAATTTATCATTTAACCCTTTTCAGAATTTTCTTCTATTAATTTTAATTCCAAAATTTATTTTAGTTTTCCCATCCAAAATGTGTGTGTGTGTGACAAGAGTTTGTGAGTGAGAGATTTCGCGCCTTTTTTTTATTTATTTTTTTTATTATACTTTTTTGGAGTTATTTTTATTACAATGTAAAACTATATATATATATATATATATATATATATATATATATATATATTTCTCTCTCTATATATATATATATATATATATATATATATATATATATATATATATATATATATATATATATATATATATATATATATATATATATATATATATATATATATATATATATATATATAAAATATAAATTATATAATTTAATAAAAGAATAATATATATATATATATATATATATATATATATACTAACTCATATATATATATCATCAACACTCACGGGCAGAGCCCTATTCAAGGAGGGGATGTTGCACGCCAAAATTTCATCCGCTAGCGCAAATTACGCAGATGAACATAGACGCAGGCTTTAAAGTGAGGGAGATTAAATTCAGCAGGAAACACAGAAGATAGAAGAGAATTCCACAGAACAGAGGTGGCAGGAAAGAAGGAGGCGAGGCTAACTATAAACCTCTCTCTCGCTCTTTATATATATATATATATATATATATATATATATATATATATATATATATATATATATATATATATATATATATATATATATATATATATATATACTATATATATATATATATATATATATATATATATATATATAAAGTGGTAAGTAGCGCATTCAGTGATGAAAGTACCTCAGTGAGCTTATGGTTTGTGGGTATTTCCCCATGGTATTTCAGTGCCCAATGGTTCCTTAGCCTTTCTCTTTACGTTTCACATATCCACACTCTTCTTCCAAAAGACAACACCTTACAGCCGTACCTTTTATCCTGTGTTTGGGGGAAAAAATGGCCCACAGCGTATGTTCTGGAGTACGGTAGAAGAAGACCATTAAAGGAACAGTGGTAGTTGGGTTGGCTGCCCACTAGCCACTACCATTTATCTCTTGCCAAGAATGCTTAATGTATCCCTTTCAGTGAAGGTCGTGATCATAACGACCTTCTATCTTTCGGCGAAAATGTATGAATCTTTTGGGTACATGGAATGTCAGAGGAATAAATGAAGCGAGAGATGAGGAAAAGAGGTGATTGATGTATTTAGAAAGGGTAAATTTGATTTGCTCGCTGTGACTGAAACGAAAGATGAAAGGAAACGGTGAAGATGAGTGGTGTGGTGTGAAATGTGTATGAGATGGGTGAGAAGGAGTTGCAGTTCTGATGAGTGACCTGTGGTACAGAGCTATGGTGGATTTTGTTTGTATAAGTACTAGAATTCTAATGGTTAAATTTAAGTTTGAAAACTTCAATATATGTGGATGTGACATATGGTCTATCTGAGGGTGATGTTGAAGAGAGTGCGATTTTCTTGGATAATCTGAGTGATGTTTTAGATGGGGTGAGTAGAAGATTCAGATTGATTGTGTTGGGTGACCTAAATGGTTGGATAAGTGATCAAAAATGGGATGGTATAACAGGTGGCTTTGGGGTGTCGAGAGAAAATGAAAATGGTAGGAAGGCGATTGGGAGAGAGGTATGTGTGAGTAATACTTTCTTTAAACACAAGAGTATTCATAAGTTATAATACTAGAGTTGGTGTGGGTAGAGATGGTATCGAAGTGAAAAGTATGATTGATTATGTTAAATCAGCATGGTCGAACGTACTAAAAGAAAATTATGAAGTCTTAAAAGAAAGGTGTTTGGAATTATGTAAGGATGATGATCCTTATTATTTTTTTAAAATAAAATTGTCTAGATTCTAAACCATAGAGGCTTAGAGTAATTCAGATTAATTAGGATTAACAATTAATATGATAAAAAAAAATCTCTAGTTAATTTTGATTTTAAGTCAGGAGTAGGATATTTTTCTAACTTTCCATCCCGAATCTTTCTTTAGGAAATTCGATTAATGGCTTCAACCAGGGCTGCGGAGTCGGAGTCGTGGAGTCTTGCAATTTTCAGGGTCGGAGTCGGGTCGAAAAATATTTTACGACTCCG
>JABUQX010062679.1:10000-17500 GCA_015478945.1 Trachelipus rathkii | reverse complement strand
TGCGCATCCGCTCTCTTCTCCTCTGAGTTCTCTGCCCCCTCTCGTGCTATTTTATTGATCGAGGTCTTTAAGGAGCACCCCTGCGTGTTAACTAAATCAGGATAAGAGCTGGTTCTTAGTACTAAAAAGCATGCGCAAATTATATCAAAGGATTCTAACTAACCCTATATCGAGTAATCATATAAACTCAAGGGGCCTACGGCATCGATAACCTATATAAGGTACACCAAATAGTGGTTTAGTGTTATGAAAAGACGAATTTTGGATAAATTGAGTGCTACTCCCGGCTATAACCCCGCATCTTGGCATAACCGTATTGTCATACCGTGTCAAGTTGGCGTCTCAAAACTGTCACAGAAAGCACGATACAAACTTGCAATTTTCTAGTATAGTGTGTCTAACATCTGAAATCCTCTCGCCAAAGTTATCAAGCACTATATGATTCGAACACTTTGACTTTTTAGTTTAATAATGGTTGGGACACCCCTTGTGGAAGTCCGCGTTCTAGCGGGGGGAATCGAGTTACGCTTCAAACAGGTCTAACCCCCCTTCAATTTGGTACACCTGCGACTACGAAACGTCTAAACCATTTAGAATAATATAAAAATCGGGTAGCCATAGGCTGAGTTCTCTGTAACTTGGGAAGCTAAAAAAGTCATTTCACTATAGTATGTATATTATATAATATATATATATATATATAATATATATATATATATATCATTATATATATTATATATCTCTCCATCTCTTCTATCTCTACTCTTTACTATCCTCTCTTCTCTCTCTCATTACCTCTCTTCACTCTCTACTCTCTCTCTCATCCCCCTTCATCTCTTTCACCTTCTCATACTTCTATATCCTAATCTTATTTATCTAATCAACCTAAATCTAATCTAGATAATCTATAATATATAAATTATATATATACAGGGATCGAAGTTCGGAGTCGGAACGGGCGGAACCGGAAGTCGGCCTTTGCTGACGGAATCGGAACCGAAGCTGGAGACGGAGCGGTGCGGAGACAGATCTCAACCGGAGTCGGAGCTGAGTTGGAATCGGAGTGCGTAAAGAAACGATGTCCTTACAGGAATTCGTTTTCGACTCAGAAATCGATTCCCCTTCGGGAATCGAATCTTCGACTAATAATAAGTAAGAATAATAATAATAATAATAATAATATAATAAATTAATAAAATATAATAATAATAATAGATAATAATAGATAATTATACATATACTATATGGTGAGACCCTGAAAGTTGAAAAAAATAAGTGAATGTATAAATAATAAGCTGTAGGTATATGTAATATGAATTGAGATCAATATAAGTAGTGACTATGATAGAATAGATTAAAATTTAAAATAAGATAAAATACAAATGCAAGATAAGGCCTAAGTGCGTAACGTACCTTAATGTAAGTTAGTGCATAAAAAAGAAAGAACCAGTGGATTTACAATGTTGCCTGGTAAATTAGGGCTGCAAGGCAACTCTAGGGTTGCATTTTGTTACCAAACGCTAAATCAAGAAGAGTGGAAGTAGGGATGAGGCAAAATGTGAGTGTGCAGTGCGACAATAGTACGAAGACTGTTCTAGGGAGGAGTTGAAAGCCCGCCGTAATATACATCCTAAAGCGAAGACTTTTGAAATATTAATACTTCTGCCTGTATATATATATATATATATATATATATTAATATATATATATATAATATATATATATATATATATATATATATAATATATATACTTTTCCTACCCAATTTTAATCTTCAAGGTACTCCACTGATATATATATATATATATATAATATATATATATATATATTAATATATAAATTATATATATATTTATATATATATAATATAAATATATATAATATATTATAATAATTATCCCAATAAAGCCCAACACCTCACTCTCTATTCCAAAACTTAACACAGCAAATATATGGTAAACATTTATTTCCACTCTGCCACCATAAATATTACATGATAATAGATAGATAATAATAGATAGTTAGATATATATAATAAATAATAGAAGAAGAGGAGAGAAGAGAAGAGAAGAAGAAGAGAGAGAGATGAGAGAAGAGAGAGAGAGAGAGATGAGAGGAGATTCAAAATCTTTTTTTTCAAAATTATTTCGTACGATTCACTGATTGAGCGAAGTTTCGTACTCTCGAAATTTGCTTATTTTTTCGCTCAACCAGCAAGGTATGACGCTTGGCTTTCTCCTATATATTTTATATGGAAATATGAAGATCTACCCGTACGCCCACCGCTTTCCAATTTACTCTTAGGAAAAGAGTAGGAAGGAAAATTTCCAAAATGGAAATTTAATATATATAATTTGTATTACTAAAGTAGTTGAATTTTCCTTTAAAATTTTTAATTTTAATAAATCCAGTTCCCTTTTTTTACGTTCCATATAAATAAAATTCTACAAATTAAGTTTAACGAGCTTTATCATTCCTCAATACCCTAACTATACACACAGTTTTAAAGCAATAGCTGTTTGATAAATAGTTTTTTTTGAGAGAAAATCGTGCCCGACGCTCCGGATGACTGACAGTAACTACTGTCAAATCAGTCGAAAGTGAAGAAATAATTTTATGAACCAGGATGGGAAATATTATGAAGCCACAAGATAAATAGGGTTATCCCCATTGCGTGACAACTATGACCCGCATGACCTAACTGCTACCTGTTAAGACTTGTCATTTTACCATGTTAAAGACTTGAGCTTTAAATTACAAAGAAATGTTTAGTTTAATATCATCTTAATTACTGAAAACTTTACAATTTATCATTTTAATAGTAGTTTAAATATGTGATAAATGGATGCTTTATATATTATATATATATATATATTAGTAAGAAATAGTTATTACTTTTGATTTTATTAACTTTGTTAATATATACACTGGTTTAAACATGATAATTTCTTTAGTAACGGGATTTCGCAATGATCATTATGTCTGATTCCCAAAAATGTTATAATCGGTTTTGCATGTCACACGCATTTATGTGGTATGAATTATTGTTAATTGTGTGTAATCACGTTATATGTATAAATTTTATGATTTTTACCTTTTCAAGAGGGTCTATCACAATTATAGTAGATAATATATTATATAATTATTATATATAATAGTATATATATAAATATAATAATTATATAATTTAATAATTATCATATATAATATACTACTATATATTATAATACATCTGTCATATTGTATATAAAAGGAGTTCAATTTTGTCGTATATAATCTTAGTAAAGTAAAGGATAGAATATTATAATATATATATATTTATATATAATATTAAGTATGATATATAAATACAAGTTATATATAATAATAATATATATATATTATATAATAAAATATATATATAAAATAATATATTTATATTTATGTTATAAATTATTATTATTAATTATATTTATAAGTAAATAATAGATATTAGTAGTATGACCTTATATTATATGAGTATATAACCTATATTATATGGTTTATCTCTGATATATTAAATAATTAATATATATATTAAGACTTATTATTATCTATATTATAATTTTTATACTATTTTATTATTTATTTTATCTATATAAAATGATAGTATCCCCTCTAAGCGTATTATATTACCTATACCTAATATTTCATATAATATATCATAATATATATATATATAAATATATATACTATATAATATATATATATATATATATATATATATAATATAATAATAATATAATAGTATTATATATAACTATATATATATATATAATATTGGATATATGAAGGGAGAGAAACAAATCGCAATGATATATGATACATGTCTTTGATAGATATATGCTAAACATATAATACAACTATGAATAAAAGAGTATAATGGGACAACAAGTGAATGTAAATAGAAGGAAGGGTTTGAGTTAAATGATAAAACAATACCTAGCGATAGGTAGTTTAACTTCTCTTCTAGACGAACTCTACGTGTGCATAGCGTCTGAAATATCCCTCATCAACTCAAACGAATATGTTCGCCATCATTTGATATCCCACCTTGCCTTGGTAATGTCCCTTTCATGAACGTTTTAGATGCTTGATGTCAGAGGCGTTCACCTAACACTTAACACGCCTAGGTTTTACCGGAAAATTTTCTTAGGTGAGAATGTAAGTAGTGCAACTTTATTTATACTCATTTCTACATCCATGAGAATGAAAAACTGTCTAACAGTTCCTGTACAATGTTAGTGTTTCTCGGCTTTCCTGTTCCCCCAGAAAATTCTGTGCTACATCTGAGAAAAAGCATTCCAGGCTCTTGCCTCTAACACAGTCATGTGTAGCAAGAGGCAGGCATCACGGAGAGTGTCCGTATTGTGGGGCCATCAAATATGCCCAGCTTTTCCTTCTCGTCACTCAGACCGGGACCACGTTGAGCATATAATACGGAAGCATTTCACCATCATGAGTCCAAGGCTTTCACAAAATTGTTTCGTCAAACCAAGTTTTATGTGTTATGGTGGGGGTAAGATGATGTTTTCTCTCTGTACAAGTGTTCACGTACGGATTCCTGTCGACTCTTGGCCGTCAAGTTTCTCTTCCTGTGGCCATTCTCTTTTGTGTCCAAGTGATCCTTGGCCGCCCGGGCTTGTTACACAATAGCACTAGTGAAGCAGGGATATTTGGCTGAAATCCTGCTTGCGTGACTCGAGCCAAAAATGTTTACCATTTTGTAGGTCGACGCATATTTACCATCCTGTACTCTGATATTAGTAGCCTCCAAGACGTCTTGATTTTGCATACTACCTCTCTCATCCGTAACCGAGTACTACATCTATCTGGAACCCGAAGCCATTACTGTTGCCGTCTCGCGTTGTAACAACACACACCTCTTAACAACTGGCTCTTTGGGAAGTGTGCAATAAACAGTCGCCACTCACTTGCATCGGATATTGCTGGGAGTCCCATAGCGAGTAGTTAGCCGCAACCTTCACTGCATATACACGCCGGTATACCATCTGACTGGAAAAAGAGACCTCACGCCGATCTCGCTTCTCCGCTGTTGCAGATTAAAAATAGTTAACTTGTTTGCCATGGTCCAGGAGTCCTTTTTAAATTGCAACCCCGAAGCTATGGAGGTCGAGTCCTCCAGGAGGACAGACGTCGGCAATATTACAACTTCTCATACAAGATCCTCGTGTACCCCATTCTACCCTGGTTGAATCAATCCTGTACGGAACCACCCGACTCGATTTCAGGATGGATGATAGACATCATCCAGTGATCATTGCATCCCATACATGAGAGGCCGACTAAAGTACCAAGCTTTCTGACGATAGTGCGATCCGCAGCTAAAACTTGCACTGCACTGTAATATATGCGGAAGTCCATACGTCAGTAGCAGCTCTATCGCTCTCGCGCTTCCCGCGATGGAATTTTTGTCACTTCACTAGGCCCAAACCTACTAGTGTTGTAAAATAGGATCTATGATTGCACGGAAACAACGGGATGTGATACAGCATAGTCCGAGAATATATATGGAATCAGCATCTCCGAAGCATTAACTATATAATCTGCTACAAATAGTCTCATTCCAACGAAAATAATTCACCATTTTTAGTGTAACCCAGTCGTAAGTATTTCCTAATTTCCACTAATAATTGGATGACCTAACCTATATTGAAATAATAACTAATTCGACGAAATAATGCTGAATAAGTGATTAATTCGGCCGAATACTTTTTAAGGCCGAATATTTCGGTATTCGGATTATATCTGTATCTTTTTCCACTTAATTTACGCACATCCCCTATAATAATATATAAATATATTAATTAATATTAAATATATTATAATATAATTATATAATAATATATATTATAAATATATTAATATATATATATAATATATATAATATATTAATAATATATTATATATATATATTAAATATATATATATAATATATTATAATATTAATTTAATTAATATTAAATTAATAATTAATATTAATTAAATATATATATACATATATATATTATATATATAATATATATTTATACTTTATATAGTCTACCCTATGCATATATCATATATACTCCTATTATAATAAAATAAAATAAAGCCATATATTAATTTATTATTATAATTTATATTAATTATTATATAAATATTTTCTTTTAATCTCCTATTTTTATTTATTTTAATATATCTTTCCAACATATTATTTCAATACTTTAAGAAACAGTTGCAATAATCTTTATATAGATATACAAACAGAAAAGACATAAATAGATAAAACAATTACGCAAACATTCGGGTATTTAACACTTTTTCAAAAAAGGGTGGAGGTTGTGGAGGGTTATAAAATGGCTGGCTTAATGTATGAATGAGTTGGAAAACATCATCAATATGCTGTGGCACACAAACTCTTCAGATTAATTGCTTGCCATCAAGAATTGCTTTACATGATAAGGGCTTAAATTCATTGTCCATATTATTATGAGAATTAATGAATTATATTTTTATCATATATAGGTCCGCTATAAATAATAAATAAATTATTTTATAGCCTATATAAATATATGAGTTATATTATATACAATAACAATGTATTCCTTATTAATACCTCCTATTGATGCTTTATTATTAAAGTATATTATTATATGTAATAAGATTAATATTAGGAACATAGAATATTAGAAGTTTAGTTGTATATATAGTTTTTATATAATATATATATATAAATATACCAATAATATCAACTGATTCAATTATATAGGTTATGATATTATTATTGATCTTCAGTGAGCAATTTCTTCAATTTTTCACACATACACGTATCAACGCACGCACGGCACGCATCAACACACCACACCACATTAAATATATATATATTAAATTTATAATAATTATTAATTATAAATATATATTAAATAATTAATAAATAATATAATATATTAATTAATATTATATATATATATATATTAATTTATATTAAATATAAATATATAATTATATATTATATTAATTATATATTAATATATTAATTAATTAATATTGATTAATATTATCTGCTAGAGAAGAGAAAACCACAACTACATCGATCCAATATCTTCAAAAAACTACAAAAGCTACAGCGGAAAAGGATACATGTTAGACTGGCAAAATTTATTTGCCGGAAACTCGTAAAAAAAAAATCATATCTCAAAAAACCTACAATAGCTACAGCGAAAAGGAATAAATTTCAGTAATTTGCTGTAAAATTTTAGATATGAAAATTGTAAAAAAAAAAAATAAATTAAATAAATAAAAATAAAGATTTTCTTTTCTTTTTAGGAGCAGGGGACCATAGTATATATATATATATATATAATATAATATAATATTATATATATATATATATATAATATATATATATATAGATATTATATTTATATATAATATATAAATATATATTAATATATATATATATATATATATATATATTAT
>JABUQX010062679.1:0-7500 GCA_015478945.1 Trachelipus rathkii | reverse complement strand
AGTATACTCGAAAGGGAACCCATAACTTCATTAAAGGGGTTGGGTCAAGTGCGGCCAAAAACAAATACTGTTTTTCTCCACTGTATAATCAAACCCTTTAAGAAAATGTCGTAGTCCCCCTCCCCCCCCATTTGATCCACTTTGAAATCTGCCATTTAACTTGGATTAAGATGTCCAAATTGTTGGGTATGCAGAAAAATGCTCTAAATCGACGTTTAGTAACTCGTCACATTATATCTTCTCTGAAAATTTCATATAAAGTGGATGAATAATAAAAAAAACGAACTCATTTTCAATTTTGACAATTTTTTTAGTTTGATATTAAACCTTTTTAAGAACTAATTATATAACAATTTTTTTTATAATATTTTCATTAATTTTTCTTCTGATGTAACATTTATCACTATTACAACACTATTAATGTAAAAAATCCTTTGCCTAATTATATAAGCAAGATACCCTAATTTTCACTACCTACTAACGTAGGCCGAGCACCGGAATTTTGCGCACCTCACCGCACAGCACCGCGCTCCGCACCGCACCGGGACACTTTAATTGTGAGCAGCACCGCACCTGCGTCTGGCAAACCAACCACCAATAAATATAAAAATATAAAATATCAAAATTACAAATAAATAACGCTCCAAGGAAATGTCTAAGACCCTGTCAGCGGGGCCAGCAATATTCTACATCTTCCTCTATCCTCCAGGACTCCCTCTTCTCTCAGCTACACCTCATCGACGGCATCCATGTCTTCTCAAATACGTTCCTCCACCGAGCCCTGCCCATTCTCTTCCTCTTTGGTCTTTTCTCTCCAGTCTCTCCTTCCTTCATCCTTCTCCAGGGTGTCCCACCACCTCAATCTGGCTGCATCCATCTTATTTAATATAGCCTTCACTCCAACCTCCTCCCTTATTCTTTAGTTTCTTTGTCTGACTCTTCTAGTCTTTCCCACTATCGCTCTCAAATAGTACATCTCTGTCGACTTTATTCTACTATTTTCTCTTGTGGTAGTTCTCCATGTCTTTGCCCCATATAGTAGAATCGGTGTTAACACCCCCCGAATATCACCCTTGTTCACCTCATACTCTATTTGTCTATTTTTCAGTATGGGTACACTGCTCTTACACCCAGGGTTGTGGGAGTCGGAAAGTCAGAGATCGAGTCGGCTAGTTTATGAAGAGAGTGGAGTCGGAGTCGCCAATTTTGAAAAGGTGGAGTACGGAGTCGGAAGTCGGTAATTTTGAAGAGGGTGGAGTCGGAGTCGGTTTAATTTTCAAGAGTCGGTAATTTTCAAAAAAGTGGAGCCGGGTCGAAGTCGGCAATTTTCAAAAGGGTGGAGGTCGGATCGGAGTCGGTAATTTGAAAGAGGTCGGCAGTCCGGTTATAATTTTGAATTTGACTGCTGTAGTCGGAGTCGGAAAATTTTTGAACCGGACTCCATAACCCTGCTTACACCTCCCCATACTGAGACATATCCTACTTTGCTATCTTCGTACATTTCCTCCTTCTGCTTCCAAATACCCCACCCAGTATTTACATTTCTCCACCATCTTTATCTCAGTCCCTTCCACATCCACTCTTAGCTCTCCCCCCCCCTTCTTCTCTACTGACTACCATGATCTCCGTCTTTTCTTTGTTCATAGTCAGATCGGCCTCTCTAAGCCTATTCGCAAACATGTCACCACCTCTCTCAGCCTATCTCCCTCTTCGCTCCAGCACGCCAAGTCATCGCGTATGCCTAAATATCACCGTCCAAAATCTGCCTATATCCTGGTCTCGCCTTTCTTTATCACTGCATTTCCAGATTGTCACTAAATAGGTGTCAACACGCTTCCCTGTTTTGACTTCCGTTCTCACCTCAAATCATTCCTTATTCTCATATTTTGTTCTTACACTAAATTTGCTATTTTTATACAAACTCTCCAGGGCTCCTCTCAACTTTTTATCCACTGCATATTCTCTCCCTAGGCACTGAATCAAAAGCTTTCCTCAGATCTATGAAAGCTATATATGCTCGTTTATTATATTCCCATACCTTTTCTAACGTAATTCTCAAGGTGAACAAGAGATCCGTTATGCTTATGTTCTTTCTTACGCGTCCTTCCTCTTGCCCCCAGGTGCTGGGCTCTACTATCAATCTCACCTTCTCTCTAGTATTCTCTCATATGTTTTGCCAAGTGGCCCAACAAGGATATTCCCCTGTAGTTTTTACAGCCTCCTGTATCTCCTTTTCCCTTATATATTGGAACTTTGATTGACTTTCCCCACCTTTCTAGTACTTCGCTCTCGTTCCAACACCGCTTTTGTTATTTAGAAAGTAGATTACTTTCTTTTTCATTTCCTCCCTCTTTTATTAGTTCTATGGGTATCCCATCTTCCCCGTGTCTTGCCGTTCTTCATCACTCTCAGAGCCACCTCCAACTCCTTCCATAGTGATCTCCTCCCCCTCCTCATCTTCTCCTCCTTCAACTATCTCTCCTCCCTCTCCTCCACCTGTTCATTCACATTTAGCAGTTCTCTGAAGTATTCCGTTCATCTCCTGTTTATGTCTGTTGATCTCACCAAAACTTCTAATTGCTTATCCTTGATATTGCACACTTTCCTCTTTGATCATCTATACGTTTTTGCCAGTCTAAAAATCTTCTTCCTTTCTGCCCTCACATCTTCCATCATTTCTTCCGCCTCTCTCTTTGCTGCCTTTTCTTTTACTCTTCTTTTCACTTTCTCTGCTTCATTTCTTGCCTCCACATACTGAGCCCTTGTCTGTGCAGTTCTGTTTTTCAACCACCTTCTCATCAATACTGTTTTCCTCTTTATTGCCTCCTTCACTTCTTCAGTCCACCACCTCGTGTGTCTTTTCCTTGTTCCTCCTACCCATCTTTTACCCAGGGTCTCCTCTGCTGCCCTTCTTACCATTTCTTGTATCTTGTTCTAGGTCCTCGCTAATTTTCTCAATATATTGCCTTTTCCTTCCTCACATCTTTCAGTGACTCCACTGTAATCACATTTCTCTTTTCTTTATTCAGCAACTTTTCTGTCTTCACCTCCGTCCGTCATCAACAATCTCTAATCTGAATCCATTGTTTACTCCAGGTATCACTTTCACATTCCTTATTAGCCTTTCTTCTATCAGTCGATATTATAGTCTATAATAGATCTCTGATCGAATTCTCCTGTGATATTGTTCCATCTATATCTTAAACCTATGTAAGTCCTGTTGGAAAAAAGCCATTCATAATGTTCATTCCCTTCCTTGAACAGAAATCTATCAACATCTTTTCTTCAATATTCCTTATCTCCTCTCCATACTGTCCACCATTCTCTCCCCTTCGTCTCTTCTCCTACCCACTCTTGCATAAAAATCTCCAATCAGCAACAATACACCCTCCTCTCTTCTTCCGTCCTCCACCTTCTCCTCCAACATTTCCAAGAACAGTCTCTTTTCCTCTTCTGTGTGTCCTTGTTGCGGTGAATAGACCTGGTATAAGTGGTATCTCTTTCCCTTGATTTTTAAAAGTGCATCTTACAAGTCTCATGTATGCTTCTATTGGTTTGTATTGAATGGTGACATTTGCTTCGGCCCTACTATGAAAGCCCACTCCGTGCTTCCTGATTTCCTCCTCCACTCCTTTATATATCAATACATATCCTCCTCTCTCCTCTCTTCTCTCTTCTTCTCTCAATCGATCTCCGCCATTCCCATTTCATATCCAATCCTACTCTAATTCATCATCTCTATCATATCCTACTCCTTTCACTATACGTTGCTGTATAAGCGTCGTTGCATCTAATTTTAAAAGCGTTGTTCAGGTTCTCGTCCAAAAATCGTTTCCGAGGTCTGTTACCTGAAGGTCTACCTGAATCCGAGGCTGGTCCTTGAATTGAGTGTTGCAAGCAATTTCATTCTAGACAGTGGCTTGCTTGGCCTATCCTGCCCTTGCTGAGCTCCCATTAGTCGAAAACCCAGGTTGCACGACGAGGACGTTGAGTTGGATTTGGGACTCCAGTATAATTATATATATACAAATTATATATATATATATATATAATATATTATATATATATAATATATATATATATATATATATATATATATAATATTATATATATATATATATTGTTTCTCGTTAAAATAAATTATGACTTTTCTATTAAATTTTGCTTTTTTTTTTTTTACTAAAAATACCCAAGGGTATACACGACCCGATGGCAAAACGGGTACTCTCGGGCCTTCCGGGAACTTACGGCGGTAGGATTATTTCCCCCTCCGGGGAGGGTCTCCGGAACCCCCGCTCTTTGGTATTTGGGGTCGCGGGTTCCTCCGTCCCTCCTCTACGGGGTATGGAAAAACATCCCCCCCTATGTTTCCCGTCGGCTCCCGAGCCCCCTAGTGTGCCGTAATAAAAGCAAAATTTAATAGAAAGTCTATTTATTTTAACGAGAAAACAATAAAAGGTGTCTCTAAAAAGGCCTTCTAATCATATTACTATAATATTAACAATAATTTTTTTTGATTTTTTATTTTTTTTTACATTTCCATGTGAAATGTTTACCCCAGGATTCCAAAAATGTATCCTTTTCGCTGTAGCTATTGTAGTTTTGAGCATATATATTTTTTTTATTTTTTTATTTTTAAGGGTTCAGGAAAAACTAGGCTCATACTTACATTAATGAAAACCGTGTTAACGTAGCAACAATAGTTTTTAAGATACATTTTTGACGGACAATCCAAACGCTTGGCCTATATATATATATATATAATATATATATATATTATATATATATATATATATATTATATATATATATAATATAATATATATATATATATATATATATAATAATGATATATATTATATATATATATATATATATATATATATATATATATATATATAATATATATTATAATTATATATATATTTTAGCACACACACACTGAACGTCTTTTTCCTACACCTATCGTGACATGATTTAAAAACAGCTTAAATTTTTCTCCAATGCAAAATAACTTCTTCTGTTTGAGTAGCCTTTCTCAAAACAAGGCCGAATACATTACTTGTTCTTATTAATTATTTTTAATAATCATTTATGTTAGCATTAATAACGATTTTTGTGAGAAAAAAAATGTTTATAAAGGGCCAACGACTGACGTCATTTGGCCTCTATAAAGTGCATTTTTTTTTCTGTCTCCAACGTAAAAGAGTTCTGGTTATCGAAAGTTACAAAAGAATTTTGAATGAGCACTCAAGTGTAGGCCGTAGAAGTCTTTGGCTTTCTTCTGGTCCTTCGCCTTTCCTCTTGTCTTGCCTCATTTGACGAAAAAGTCTTTCATCTGTCGTATCGCCTTGGAACCTGTGCTTGTATTATTATTATTGATTATTATTAACGAACACCTTGAATTAATACCAATTAGGCGGAACTCCCGCCTTTTTTTCCAAACTGGGAAAATTCCATTAGGCGCTTTCACAAGCGACACCGGGAACGTTGCCCATTTAGTTATTTTAATCTCGCGAGTTGTGAGAGCGGTTGTAATGACAATTCATTTAACGCTAAAGCTGGAAACACTATTACTTGGTGTTGAGGAAAGGATGCAAAGAACTTGCAAGTTGCTTCATTCAATAGGCGAAAGAGATGAAATAAATTTTTTAAATGGGAAATTTAGAGGAAGCTATAAATATAAATTGATTTTGTTGTAGCTTTTAAACAGTAATTAGAAACTTATACTTACAGTATTCAACAATTTAGAGCAGCACACCTACACACATCTTTGCATAGAAAAAAAATACTGGAATACACACACACACACACACACACAAGCAAACGCATACATAAGTACTAACTCAATAATAACCCTCCGAAAGATGCAAAAGAATATCAATTAATTTCTGAGGGGGAAAAGGTGATGAGGGATTTGATTTTAAATGGGGGGGAAACCTATTAAAGAAAACGTAAGGGGTAAAACGGATTGTTGGAGAGACTCTAAAAGATTCTATGATCTTGTTAAATCTTAGATAAGTAAAGGCTTTTATACGAATATATATATATATATATATATATATATATATACTATATATATATATATAGATTTTATATATATATATATATATATATATATATATATAAATATATATATATATATATAATATATATATTATATAGATATATAATATATATATATATTCATATATATATATATATATAGAAAACTTTCGCTTTAAAAGGATGTTACCGATATATATCGAACGACGATGTAATCGATTTTTTTCTATTATTTCAAGGCAATAGAACGACAAGGTTGCCAATAAGTTTTTTTCTTTTTTAAAACTAAAGGAATACCCAAGATTAAATCGCCAAAATGTCAAAGAGTTCAGGGTCTTTCGGCCTCAGCGGGGGACGACGGGGGACTTCGTCCCCGCCCTCTGTCCACCGTCGGCTCGAGCCCCTTAATTAAAATAAAATAAAAAAAAAATTTAAAACAAATTAAACATAATAAAATAACATGAAAATAAAAAGGCAAACATGTGGCACTTTTTCTCTTTTTCTATGGACTTCAAGTTAACACGTCACAGTGCATGGGTAGACGATTAGTGTTGAGCGATATTTCGATATATGAATTTTTAGTAACATCCTGTTAAAGGAAAGTCATGGAAACTTTCGCTTTAAAAAGGATGTACCGATATATATCGAACTAGCGATGTAATCGATTTTTTTTCGATTATTCCAAGGCAATAGTGCGTCAAAGGTGCCAATAAGTTTTTTTTTTTTTAAACTAAAGGAAAACCCAAATTAAATTGCCAAGATGTCAAAGAGTCAGGTCTCTCGGCCTCAGCGGGGGACGACGGGGACTTCGTTCCCCCCTCTGTCCCACCGTCGGCCGAGCCCCTTAATAAAATAAATAAAAAAAAAAAATGGGAAAACAAATTAACATATAAAAAATACATGATAAAAAGCAACATATGTGGCAACTTTTTCTCTTCTTCTATTGGAGTTTAAGTTAACACGTCACAGTGTATGTAGACGATTAGGGTTCAGCGATATTTCGATATGTAACATTTTTATGTAACATCCTTTAAAGGGAAAAAGTGCCTTATATATATATATATATAATAATATAAATATATAGTATTATATATATATATATATTAATATATAAATATATATATAATTAATATAATATATAATATATATATATATAACATAATATATAATACTATAAATATATATAAATTATATATATATATATATAATATATATAATATATATATATTATATATATATATATAATATAATATATATATAATATATATAATATATATATATAGATATATATATATATATATAATATATATATTATATAATCTTATATATATATAATTATATATATATAGTAAAAGTTACTTAACGCCCACACGAACGGGAGCTCGGATCAAAAATTTCACAGGTAGGCCTTCTATGATACAAAATAGACACGTTTTAGGGTCAAATGACTCTCTCT
>JABUQX010062678.1:0-19148 GCA_015478945.1 Trachelipus rathkii | reverse complement strand
TAACGGGTTTAAGTTTGTAACCCGTTTTTTTCCAGTGCAGAAAGGACCACGATCCAAGGGTGGTAAGAAATTGATCCATCCTATATTTTAACTGAGAATAATATATCATCTAAGTATAACCATACCTCGGACCATGGTAATTCCTCTAACGCCAACATCATCCCACGTTGGAATGTGGCCGGACCATTCTTTACACCAAAAGGGCAAATTTTAAAATATTTCGTACGCTTGTGCAAATGGGGTGGGAAAAGCAGTTTTTTCACACTCTCCGGGTTCCATGACAACTTGAATAATAACCACGGGACAGATCTATTGTGTGAATAGACATTAACCAATATCAATATTAAAATAAATCATATCTATTAGGTAGGTAACGGGAAGGAATCGGTCTTAGACACTATTTAATTTCCGGTAATCGATACATAAACAAAAAACTTAACCGTCCAGGTTTCCGGACCGGAAACCACAGGAGTTTGAAATAAGGAAGATTTACTAAGTCTAATAAATTCTGCTCTCAACAGTTATGAACATTGTTTTTTCCCTATTTTCTTTGAAAGCCCAAAGGGCCCTTGGGAAAACGACATACGGGTAATCTCACCGGTCCGGGCCAAGTTTCCTACCTGTCGATAGAAGTGGGGTGATACTTAGTAAGCCACTCCACATCGGGTCACGAATACTGAGCCGATTTATGTTTTAATAACACTGCGATTAAATCGTTCTTCTTTTTCGACGGTCAGAGATAGGAATAGTCCGAAAAGCAAAACTCCCTCCTCCAACTTAGTGGAGACCATACGTCTGCTTTTAAAGTTGAATTTCAGGAAATTCCATCGCCCTCTACTGGCTTTAAGTATTAACTTGAAAGATCCTTCTTCTTCCAAGGAAACCAAGCTACCCTACTACAGTAAACCTTTTCTATAATAAGAGGTGTATCGAAAATTTTAATAGAGGCGATCCTAACCAACGAATCTCGCAAATCCAATACACCAGGAATTGGGACAGGGTCCCACTGGCTCTGATTGAAAACCTACTAATGAAGAGATTTCAGATGAAGGACAACTTACATCCACCATCTGACAAGAGAAAGGGGGACAATTAATGGAATTTCCGTGACACATTTTATTAAAAAAGGGATCCTTAGACTCCCATCTCTAGCCTATGGAACCCTAATATCATCCCATCAGTTCTATGTACTCAATTCCCGCGTAGTTAGTTCTGGAAAGAAGGTCCATTTTCTTTTTAATGCGACAGCCTCCCAAAACTAGCTGAGCTGGCCAATAAATTCCATAGGGAAAACCACCAACAAATGAAAGGCTTAGACACATAAACACTGTCAGGAAAGTACAATTACGATTCAGTGTAAGTCCGATAGGTTTAACCTTGGAAAATGTTCTCTGACCAGACTCACGATGGCGTTAACTTTCTTATATCTACAGAGGCCGTAAGGGTAATACTCCCCTTGTCCATGGTACGCTTCGGTTTATTTCAGTGCTGGATTATAGACTAATTCCAGCTCCACTGTCTACCATACAACCATAGAAACCAGAGCTGTTGGGTACCAAAGCGACTGAAACAATCAGGGGGTCCTCCTTGAAAGGAGTTAACAAAGAACTAAACCATTCGTCCGTAAGGGAAATTTTCCTAGGGGTTTAAATTTATTTCTAAGGGAGGTCCGGTCGAGGATTTTCCGCGGGATATTTTAGAAGTTTTAAAATTTTCTGCGCCTCCATCATCATTGACTGAGTCTATCAAAGGGTCTTTCTCCACCAGGGGACTCAGTTCCGGGGAGACCAGGAGTTTAAAGGAGGATCATACCGTACCTCATCATTCGCGCATGGATTAAAATTTTTACTTGAAGGTAGGGACGGTTCTACTTGCTTGGACGATGGAGGCCTGTGATTTGTCGAATGATTAGAAAAATACGACCTGGAATATACTCTTTCTAAGGGAACATTACTAGGGGAAGAAGGCTCGTGGTAAGGATTATGGGACTGGGGAGGAGCACTAATGTGTGAACACCTCATCCCAGCGTGAGGACCACCGCAAAAGGGACACTACTTTTCTAATATTCAGGGAAGAAGAGGAAGGAGATTCCTAGATCGACAGTTGGCCCTGATGGCCTTTCTTTTGCGAGAACTGCATATTCCAGATATTATATACACTCCCATGGAATGGCCTGTTTTTCCAGAGCTGACACAGAACATTTCCGGTCGCAGCCTTCAGTACGGTTCGGTGGATTCGAATTATAGTCATTACGAACTGTATTATCCTGGTTTTTGTGACTATTGGTGGAGTCACGATAGTAGCGACTACCATTATTTCGTTCTGGGGGCTTACTTTTATTCGTATGGGCCTGACGCTGATTATTTTTGGATTTAGTCTTACGTTGGTCAACTTTGTGATGTAGAACGTCAGTCCATCCGGGGAGTGCAGCATTTATCTGGATCACAGACTCCAGAGATTCATCTAGGTCTATTTTCTTTTTCGGTTCTTTCGGGCAATAAGTTGATTTGTCGAATCTCAATTGATTAGTTGGACATGGAATTTGGGGAAAGCGGTATTCTCGGCTGATTATCTAAGAGTCCGCAAAAGTTCCTGTTATTTCCATGAAGCTCTACTATAACCGATCCGAACTCCATCATTATTTAAATATTTGACGGAAGATGTTTCATTAAGAGGCACTACGAGGAAAGCATATTCTAAGGATCATGATCTCTCATATCGTGTCCATTATATGCTTGACTAGCCAGGCGTTCCAACCGAAGGGCAAACATTTGATGCTCTCATTGGGGTATCGATGAGCTGTATTCTTAATTCTGTATTCTATATTCTTTCTTCTTACGTTCCTCATTCTCAGATACCAACAGACAAATGATCCCGCATACAGAGAAGTAATTCACGGTTCATCTTTTATTATTTCAGTCATAATATTATAAATCCTTCTAGCTGTCGAACAAGCAGTCTTAACCATTGGTATGGCATTTGGATAGTGTAACTCAATAAGCCTTCAAAATCACCAGCTAGACTAAGTAGATCTTGTTTTGATCATATTTTGAACTTCAGGGTCCACAACTTAGTTTCTGGGTTCTGAGAACTGAGTAAGAAGCACAATGCCTTCCTCATGTCAAGCCTCTTTTTCATGTGTGGCCGTTAATACATGGAAGTCATTGTCAGGATATGGACGTGCATTAAGGTCGTTAGAGAATTCTTGTGAAAACAGTCCAGAATAGACCTAGGGTCAGTTGTGAAACATCTGTGCTGCCGGTATTGATTTAAGGGAATTTGTTCTCGGTGAGATTTTCATTTATTTACTTTTTCAGAAGTCCAGTCTCTCCTCTATTATAGGGGATAGAGAATCTCTATTGCCTCTAGCCATATCAGGATTTCTAAAGAGAGGTTTGTGTAAAGTACTTTACTGGGGTTTAGGCTTATGAGAACGAATTTTGATTAGGAAGAAAGTGAGGCTTAGGAATGGATAGCGATAGAAGAAGATTAGGATTAGAACGAAGAGTAGGATTAGAATGAAGAGTAGGATTAGAAGAAAAATTGATTTTGGTTTTCTACATAACTAGGATTAGAGAAAGACTTGATCGTGATTGAACGGGGAACTCTAGATGGCTTATATACGTCATATAAAGAAGTGGTATTTAGCATTTGAAATTTATGTGAAATCGAGCCGAGGCGATTACCTGGTCCTCGATCCTAGCAGCGTCTCGTGTATTCCACATTATAACCTCTATCAATCTACAGCTTAAGGCCAATTGCCTAGTTCACCTGATATCACCTGATTATTGAGCTTCATCAAAACGGTACTCATTTCGTCTCGTGAACGGTTTGTCAGATGGAACTTAGCTTTCAATCAGAGTTCCGGCTAACCAAGGGGTATGTTCAGACTTGCAACTGGCTACGCATGTACTTTATCTTTCCACATTGTACTTCTACCATCTATTCTACTTTACTTTTTGTATGGCTCTCACGAGAACGGTGGTCTATAATCGTGGCTTACACCCAGACGCACTGCAGAGCTGGAAATCGAGAGTCAAAGCCCTCATTGGTAGTTCATAACTCATGCTGGTTTCCAGTTTCTTCTTGGCTTGATCTTTATTTCTGACATTTAATTTTAAAGATTAGAACAGAATTCATCAAAGTAACTTTGGAGGTTTTACTAACTCAAGACTCTCGAATCTGTCCAATCGTAGACAAAGAAAGACTCTTAATGCAGACGCAACTCGCAAGGCCCACACGTGAATTTCAAAAAAATACATGCCGAGGTCGTAGCCGGAGAGTCATCATCTCAGTGCACGCCAACGCCGCAACACCTATCAAACCAGCGCAGTCCGTGGGCGCACTTAATTATATTAACTCGTCAGCCGGAGAGAAGCCAAGTTGGACGACACGTTCATCGCCGACTGTCGCTTGACTCCTCTCACGAATCTCCTCGCGGGCGAGTCGCCGACGGTCGAAGACACATAGACTATCCTTGAAGTCAAACAACAACTTGATACGTCAGATGAGTTAGTCTGTCGACTGTTCAAAAGCACGGGATGTGGTTGATCGTCTAGTAAGCACAGCAACCCTGCACCATCACACGGTGTCTATACCGGCAGGTCACGCGTTAGCTTTATTCGTAAAGCGACGGGGTCTTGTCGTGGCACATCACGTTGGCCCCGCTGCTTACTTCGAATGGCGACTATTCAGAGAGGTTAGTGATAATAATACTATGTTTAATACTAGGTTCTTGCCCTAGATATCAGTTTGAGATCACGTAGTATCTACTATTCAATTAAACATGAGGTACTCACTATAAGTCTTGCCCCTGTTATCACGTCTTGAAGACTAAATCATATAAAACTCAACTAGTGACTCAACATGCATATTAGTTACCCAAAATGTAAATAATTAGGAATGTTACCGCTCAACAAGACCATCTTCAATTCAGATTGTAAGAATTAAACCTTATATTAAGATCATTAAATAACATTAGAACTGTCCAGTGAAATTAGTAATGAACAGCCACGCTAAACCAATCCAATTGTAATTCACATAAACAGTAATAAAATAGGTTATATAACCAACGATTATTGAGACTAATCCATAAAATACGGTAGAGAAATATATGTCAATAGCTCAAGGGCTCATAGAATCTGATTTTCAGAGTCAGAGAGATGGAACGAAGTAGTAGATATTTGATCATGCAGAAGTTAAGGTAGATATCAGAATCGGAGCAAGATTAACAATTAAAGTGACTTATCTTTGAATTATATATCCAGAGTTGGAATATAATCCGGAAATGGAATCCAGAATTTGAATAGAATTCAAATCCACACTATGAAACCTGTTAAAAGTAAACAATATTGTGTTTTCAAAAATGTCTTATCTACTCTCTATTACATATTATATTTAAGCAGTTATGTTACACTTTTATTTTACATACTCATGCCTTTAAGACACTCACCCTATTTTTCTAACAGGGCTTGCTTTATTTCATTAACCAAGGTTTCTTGAGTGATCTTATCGGTTTGGTAAACTGTAAATATTTAAAGAAAGTTTACTCTCATTTTCCACTAATCTATAATTATAACATTAATCTTATAAAGTATTTTAGAAGAGTTATTGTTAATTATCTTTATGTTTATCACTGACCTCAGATGTAGTTACAAATCCTCATATAAGGTCTTCAATAAAAGTTCTTTGGGTACAATTACAACAGAAAGTAAATCATACAAATGTTATCTATTTTTATACTTTCTGTGACGTAAAAATCATCAACATATATTACAATGTATAAAAACAACTAGAACAAAAATTAGAAGCATTATAATATATATTAGTCTATAGATTTTCGAAATACATCCTTAATACTTAAAATTAAACCCACGTGTAGGGTACGACTACATGGTGATTCCCTATTTCTGAGCTGTTTAGCCATAATTTAAATTCCAGTATACAAATATAACCGAGACAATATCTCCCTTATATACACATATATATATATTAAATATTTATATTATTATATATAATATATATATATAATAGAATATATATATATATATTATATATTATATAATATATATATATATTATATATATTATATATATATATAATTATATATATATATTATATAATATATAATATTATAATACTATATATATTATATTATATTATACTTATTATATATATATTTTTATATATATATAATATATATATATATATAACTCAAGGTAAATTTAATGCATCGCCCGTAAATATAATTTAAACACTTTCATTTGAGGAAATGTAATGCATAGGTTTGTATCTTATTTGTCTCACTAACTCGGAGTGTTCAGCAAATGATATAAATGTAAAACTGCATGTAACGGACAGAGTGTCTGAATTAAAATGCTTAATAAAGGAAAAAAAAAATATGGGCAGGCCTCTTGAGTACTCTCCCCTCTTCCTCCCGCAATTATGGGTAGAGAAAAACGGGTGCTAACAAACTCGCTTGAGCGTTCTTTCTATGGGGACGTGGATTGGCCTAGTGGTTAGAGCATTCCGTTATTGTTAACACTGCGAGACGCGGAGTCCAAGTTCGAATCCCGCTGATGAGGAGTAAACTCCTGTGAGTCATTCATTTAAAATGATGATGATTTTGTTAATCAACAAGAATATTTTACAAATTACAAGTGAAATGCAGATAAAGGTGTTTATAATGGGTTGTGCCCCCTCTGTCTCGTCCAACTTCCTCCAAGCATTCGGCATTGATGAAATATCTTGGAGATGGTCTCCTGCGGATGTTGTCAAGCGTTTGCAAGCTCCCTGAATGTGGACGCGGATCATATTTCAACAGGGAACCTCTACCCAACAAACCCCAAAAATGTTCAATGGATATACAGCCCAGGCTCTCAGCAAGATGCCAGGAGTCTGGACATCACCTACCTTAGTATGTACCGATGGAATGACACTAAACAGAAGTGTACTAGTTGACATGATAATAAGAGACTACAAAATATGTACGCCAATGAAGACAAGAGACGAAAGGCAACATACATATATTACTCACTGAAGATGATAGTTCTGAACAATAATACCTAATTTAGCAGTTTAGCGTATCCTCTAGTCACGAATTGAATAGCGGAGAAGCAGTTTGATCATCAAACGCATTAGACGTTATTATCAGGCAACCCAAAGCAGGGGGTAGTAATGAATGAACAAAAAGTGAGCTGTGAGCACCATTAGAATTTAGCCCGATAATAATAGGATACAGCCCCTTCGCACAAGTATAAACAACCTACTCCTTTCACTTAACTATAATTGACAGAAGCAATGAAGTCGCGTCCTATAAACTATCTAGCCCAAGATAGGAAATAAGCTTTTTAGGCACTCCCAGAGTCAAAGATCAACTGAGAAGGAGACCACATAAAAGGCGACTACCATTGACAACCAAATAATTTATAAATGTTAAATTGTACATTTAAACAAAATACCTAGCTGTTCAGAAATGAGCAATATGTTTTAAATATAAACAAAGACGATAACTAAGTACGGAACAGAAAGTATTTCCAATAATATAGTAGTAGAGTTAGATGATAATGCGTTTTCCAATTATAATACAAGTAATGATGAAAGTGACAGAGAATTAGCTCAATAGGAAAAAGAAAGGTTCATTACGAATTAACTACGATCAAACCACAAGCGAATATAATCATTAAGAAGCATATAAAAAAAACATAATATACAAGAAATTATAACAGCGATATTTTAACACACATTAGAGCAGCATGAGAAAATTTGTTAATGAAGCTAGTTCTCCACACAGACTTAACACATTATGAATAGCATTACAATTACACCAATGAGATTCTTATCACTAATTACAACTATCTACAAGATAGGACATTTTTTACCACCCAGTAGCATCATAGCTTACTTACAGTTGATATGCGACGGTTACTCCTAATGCTCCCTACCACACTTCTGAACAACTTATCTTTCAAAACTAAATAGCTACTTCACAAACATTCGAATACATTAATTAGGAAGTTATAGGAAACAACGCCATCGACAAGGCACAAGCAGAGCACGGGAGATTCTTAACGGTTGACTACCAACCTTCAGCATACTAGCAACACCGACTAATCCCGGCTCGCGTCATGTTCTCTCTTGTACCTAGACCGCGCAGTTACCTAGTTAATATATTAAAGGACATTTGCACGTCACTAAAAAATTGAATTCCCATAAGTTTTGGAAGCTCATATCCGTCAAGTAATATCAATATCCTCCTAGAATCTATAGTATTACGCAAAGAGAGCTCGCGCTATTCAGTAGTGCCATTCCAACACTAGTCTTAAATGAGAGAGAACTTCATCAAGTCGAACTTGTCTCTGCTCCCAAGTCGAAATGATAAGATTGACTCTATGGCAGCCAGCTTCGGAACATTCTCCTAGTCCACATGTGCGGACGCATACCAGACAACCGTACGCTTTTCTATGAGTGCGCTAATTTAGCAACCTCTACTATGTACCTCAAGCAGAGCAAGACAACACAGTGCAGACAACAAAGCATGCAAGTTTTACTGCTTTTGCTATATAACTCTCAATTGCAGTGCATTATTTAAGACTTGCTAATTCACTCTAGGTAACACGCACACAATACCACCCAATAACCCTGAAAGTAATAACTGTCCTCCTCTCGCCTATAAACTAGATTAAATGACTTGATTGATAAAAAAGTTAAAACTATGGAAAGCCAAAGCTAAAGATAATGATTTTACCCTTACCTGTACTAAAAAATTATGATATTTAACAAGTAAGGATGAGTCGACAATAACAGTTTGATTCATCACACTTTGTGCATACCTAGACAACGAATACTATCTCTACAATTCATGACTTCACCAAATAAAATAAAGGACATAAGAATTATTATGAGCACTATATATATGTTAATTTGAAAAATAAATCTCATAAAATTCTTTTTATCTAAAAATTTTGAAGGTGTAAGTAAACGTGCTAAAATACTATTACCAACTACTAAAACAAATAAAATTATTGTGGTCTATGATCACAATTTACACTAAACCAAATTTAAAATAGTTTCGTAAGCAATACCTAACGATGAACTACTAGATTTCTTGAGTAAATGTTATTGATTGAGCAATAAAAAATTACTCTTATTCAAAGTATAACAATGGTTTCATGCAATATGAACCTGCCAGAAGTTGAGGGCTGTTACCACTAAACATTAAGTTTACAACGATATCTGCAATTGCGTGAGATAGCATGAAACACAAAACCTAAAGCGTGTCCTCTAAGCCATACAGAGTTCCACCTCAAGATAAGGGCAGGTGCCGTTGTTGAGAAGTTATTATGCTAAGCATGAGAGTAAACGTGTTCCACCTTGCATGTCTTATCACCTCATTATTTTGCTGACGTCCAAATTGTCCATGTTATTGTGTGAACCTCACTTCATCTATGTGTTGTACTTACACCAATTTACCAATTTATGCTTGAGAAAAATGAATTGCAACTGATGCGCCTGATCAGGAGATGGCGATGGGCAGGACCTTGTTATTATAACTTCCAATTCGACCAGATGTAGTCTATTACATCGATACGCTCAGAAATGGCACATGTCTGACCTACACGAAAAGCAGGTGTTAAAGCTGTACTGCTTTTCTGTTTGCGAAACTGTATCACTCGGATAACGCAACTGCCAGGACGGAGGGAGATCGTGTCCTTATCTCTCGGACGTCGCCTCGGCGACCGACCATGTCGGCTACCGGTGCCTGCCAGTCATCCCTGAACCCGTATAAAGGATTCAGACACTACTGACCACTCGATTGGTTTACCACCAAGCTCTCTGAAGCCAATACTTCTGTATGTTGAGTCAATTGGCTGCTTCCTCGAGTTATGGTTGATAACAGTGACGTATGGCAATAATCGCTCGTCTCTTAGGACGAGTGTATCGTTTCCAGTTGATGGATCAGTCTTTGTCGAAACTACATGTACATCATAAGGGTTTGTTTTGTAGATTTGGTTTCGACCGGTTGTCTGCCTCTTGTCTCCTATGAACGTTCTTTTCGTGTCGATTTTCCAATAAATTAAATGTACCATTTCTATAGTTTGGTTTTTTGTTTTTTCTTCTTTTTTTATACCAGATGTCCACACAACGGTACTGAGCGCGCAGCCCTATTTCATTCGAGAGAGGGATGTGAACGGCTAGAGAGTTGTAATGTATTATTGTCCATTTAGTTCCATACGCGGTATAGATTCAATATGGTATACACTCGACGTTAGTTGACCCAAATAAAAGCATAAACCCTTGACATCAGCACTAATACGACAATGGTATAAAATGCGTCAGTGTGGCACAACTGCGAATATTATATATCATTTCCATGCTGCAGTGTGTAAAGTATATATAGTTATATATATATAGCTAGAATATACCGTACTGTAGGTGGAGATATATCATCCTCTAGGCTCCTGATTTATATATTTAATAATATTAATTATATTTCATTATCCAGTAGCGATAATAGCTCATAATTAGTAGTATATATAGTATTCCATAATAATATTGATTTATATATTGAAAAGGGAGTGAGACTCCAGCATAGCTCGAAGGATGAGAACTTTCTTTCCATGAGGTTTAGTTGATTACGGAAAACCCATATTTTAATGCTGTATCAGTTTGATCCAAAAGTCTTCTTGAAATGGTGGTCATTCTGTGTAGAGTTATGCGTTGGGTATAGGGGCTCCAGTTTGTATATTACTAAGAGGTAAACCCAATGTTTTAGTTGATTGTAGTGAAGATAGTTAATTCTCGCAAACGTGATGGATTTTTTTGTGGTTATGCAGATTCTAGCTCATGAATGATGTGTCAAATCCATATCATAAGACAGAGATTATTTTTTGAGTTTTTTCTATAGGATTTTTTTTATATATTCGTTAAAATTTTCTTTTTTAATGAGCATTCCTTAACGCTGCACACGAGCTCTGCTATCTCGTACTGGCATGTGTTATATTGCATTGATGACTATCCACTGCAATCGACAAGCTCTGCTCATATTATCTTTAATGTCTACAGATATTACAACTATCTCTCGGCTTATTTCTAATTATATATACCATAGTTAGGAGTAGATTGTCTTTTGTCAAATTTTTATACGATATTTATTCTGGACAAAAAGTTTAATACTGGAAAAATAATACAGTTTAAATATCACGATTCCACTGGGAAAGTGTATTATCATCATACTTTGATTTTGTGCTGAAACTTGATAGTATGGATAAATATATTAATAGGATATACTAAATAACTGATTAGTTTAACTTTTTAATGCTAATTAAATGAATTAAAACAATGAATGTGAAATAAACTACCTAGTTTTATTTTTTGTAGCATCATATGGGTTTTTGTTCGTGCTCTTTCGTAATATGTAATTGTCAACATTCTTACCAAAGATCCAGGCAAAACCCTCTAGACAGGATATACTTAGCAATAAGCAGTATTATGTCTGTATCATATGTTTCTTATATATTCCAGATTATAATTATCGAATGTTCTATACATAATTATATTGTCCACGGCATTTATGTATTCTTAGAGTTCAATTATGAGCATGTATTTATTAAATATCTCTCAATTTCAACATAAATATTTCAATATAGATTAAAGTATAATTTGTTATATTATATATAATATAATATTCCATATAACTGTAGGGAAGTATCTATTTCCATCACCCACAGTATTATTTTGATTAGCTAAGTTGTTATTAAATATAGCAACCTCTCTAAGCTATTCACTGTGCTTTGGAATTTTATTTTTATTAGTTGTGATATAAATTTTATCTTATGTTGGAATTTACTTTTTGTGAGTGTACAATTTACATCTGAAATACTAATTGACGTAATATCTTGTGATTCTAGCGATCAATACTTTATGTTTTTGGTTTGGTATTTGTTACTTTAGAACTCAAATTTCCCAATCTATGAACTGATATTTTTTGTCTATAAAGTTACTGGTAGGATTTTAATCATGGATATGAGAATTCGAAACCATCCAATGTGTCTAAGAATAAGATTAAGTCCAATCCATTAGTTATATTAACTATTGGTTGAGCGTTAGGTTATTCTGGATTTGGTTTTGGATATGTATTTTTATATGTGTAATACTGATTATTAAGAGCAGTAGCTAATGAGATTCTCAGGGTTGATTTATTTGTATTGCTAATGTATACTTTATGGTTTTTTACATCATTTTACATAGCTCTAATAGAAAAGAGTTACGGGAATTCTTTTATCCAAGATCCCAAACTTATTAGTTTAAATTATTTATATAGAGATTTAATAATAGTTTTTTTTATTAGTAATATAAAAAATTTGTACAAAATTAAGTTGATAAAATTATTGAATTGAATTCAAATGAAAAAAAATTAAGAGTTATCCTCTCAAATTGTGCTTCGCTTTTGCTTATTATATTTACATTCATTTATTTAAATTTATAATTATTTATCAATATAACCCGAGTTAGTAGGTGATTCAGGGTCACTTCGAGATCCGATTGAGTTTTATATTATATGCTATTCGAAAGAGTTATAATAAACCAAATCCATTATTCGTTCGATCATGCATCATCTGTTCTATCTATTTTCACCTAATTGTGAAACTTTTATGCTAAGTTAAAATTTTTTCTTGAATTCGCTAGTTCGGTTGATTATATTAGAGAATATTTGCAATATGAATCGTAGGAAAACACGAAACAGTCCACTCTAGATTAACCCGCGTTTGGAATTTAAAAGAACTATAACAGTTTCGGAGAGACATTATCCAAAGGTGAAATACAGTAGACGGAATTACTAGGCTCCGTTGTTCAGTAGATTTAATATTATTAGTGTTTTTTTATATGATTTCTACTCAACATGTGAGCCTAGTGTACACTGGAAGGCCATTTGGTCTTGGATTGACGTGTTAGGTTGTCAGTCAAACTCTTCGGGGCGCGCATTGTCAGTAGAATTGATATACTCCTCCATTTAGTTTATTGTTATTAATGTGTCACTCTCACTTAAACTAGCAATAAACCACCAAAAGTGAGAGCAGTGACTAGCTCCTGACCCTCGGCATATAATCATATCTCCGTTATACTTTAAGTGGCGCACCGGATACACGAGGGACTGTTGCCGTTGAGTATTAGCTCAAAATTCTCTATTAATGATAATAATTCATAATTTATTTTAGGTAAAAATTAATGCGATTTTTGAATTTATAGTAAGTAAGTATGTCGAACTTCCGTGTGTTTATGCTATAGTTACCATCTACACAAATACTACCATTTTAAAACGGATTTCATATGATTATCTTCCAGATTCTTCTTTATCATATTATGCAGTTCTTGAATGACTTAGTTGTCATGGTATGTAGTATTTATATTAATCAGACTGATTTTAGAAATAAGTAGGAAATAATAAAAAACCATTTCTGTTCAATTATTATTAGTTGGTATCCTCTAGATTATTTATTTTACATATTATTAAATGTATATAGTTTATATTACTAGGCGTGTGTGAATAAATTTTTTTGTAGCTCTGCTCTCTCTCGATCCTCCTTCGTGCCGTCGGCTGTCGTTTAATTAATTTAAATCCAGTATATACTCTATTTAATAGTTTCCCTCAAATCATATAATTATGAACCATAAATCTATTTTGATAGGATAATTACAATTAACTATAGCTCTGATCTTATTAAGGTTACGTTATGGTGAGAAATTCGAAACCAAGATACTTTTATCCTTTTGATAATTACATATTTAATTATTATTATCCTTATTATTATTAATTATATTTAATAGTTAATTTATTGTAACAATATATATTTAAATTTAGAGGTAAATATTATATTTGGCTATATCATGTAAGATTCAAGAAACCATAGAGCAGTATTGGCTCCTGTTTGAGACAACTTAGAGCTTATGAGCCTTCTTGTAGTCTCATTTTGCTCAATAGAATACCAACCCAAGTAACTCACATTATACACTTGAAGGAGGAGAGGAGGATTGTGTAGCTTAGCTGAGTGAGTTAACAAGAGCAGAAGTAAGATTAGATAGTATGATAAGAAAGAGGGTCATTGAGATAGGACATATGCAACAGCGTACGACGACAGAGAGTTTTAGGACAGTATGGAACCTTCTTATATGAATAGCACCAAATGCACAAACAGCCGTACTCGACGAGATTCATTAGATTGCGGGGAAATGGCGGGAGAAGGTGAGCGTAACAGTGAGACGATTATTGGAGCAGAAGTATTCAAAACGCTAAACCTGAGAGCAGACTAACCTAGTAGTAATGGTGGTGCATAGAGACAATATAGAACAGCAAACCAAAGATAGAGAAGGAGAAGAAGTAAGTAGCGCTCATCTAAGTTATGAGGTATAAAACATCAATGTGATGGCTGACAACGGGATGAGCAGATATTGTGATTCTAGATTCATACGAAGTTGAAGCACTGAAGAATTAATGTTTCGGTTAAGAATAAATAAAGTGAGAAATGGATGTATGCAGAACACAAGATACGCAACTTGATATGTCAATCAGTTCTCTTGCAGGTCTCTGCATAAAACTATTTCAATGCGTGAAAATATCCAGCCAATTAAGAAGTGTGATAGTGCTATGGATACCTCAATCCACTATGAGTTTTCATGTACAGACTCAATAGAAGACTCACTAGTGAAGATTAGAGTATAGTCACTAGATAACAAGAACTTATACTGTGAGAATGGTTGTTTTATTACATAGTCTTCTGTATATAAATCATGTGAAATGGAATTAATGCTCGAAGAAATTGTAAATAAAGTCAGATCAATGAGGACAAGACAATTCGTGACTATCTCTATCAAGACGAAAACATTCTCTAATAAATATATACCCGATGTATTCATAAAGTAAATATCTCTCACATTATATACATTCTTCACAGAAGGTATATGTAATCAATATGGACACAATAGTGATAAAACTATTAAAGTTAGTCTGACCAAGATACCACGATTTGTTACATTTGCTCAAATAACTGTTTGAACTCATCAATTTTAGGGTTTATTAAATATTTTCTTAATTAGAGTAAGGAGTAGAGAAGGATATATTGATTGAAAATTCTAGACACATATACGGAAATTTAATTTATGAAATGTGTTGGCAGCGAAATTCTGTGTTTCACAATCTCAGTTACAGACTTTCGCGAGTGGGTGCAGCCGTATTTTGCTTCAATGGGGAAGTTCTCGCTATTCTTAAGAAGCGGGAAATCAATTCACTAATGTCCGTTAATGAAACATTAGTACTTACCAAGATTATAGTATCAGGAAATCAGAGGTCTAGACGAAAAATAGAACAGAATAAATGATAGATTCCGACCTTGTAATATCCAGTTCATACGACCAGTTCGAACAGTGTCTATTGACTTAAGTGAAGATATCTACCAATAAGTAGTAAAGAGGTTCGTGAGGATAGTATAACTATAGAGCGAAAAATGAGCTACACCTAGTAACCGATGTTTCATAGAATTTACGTTCTTTAAACTTGCTAGTTCTCATCTGAAAGCATACAACCCACAAAGTACTAACTCCGGACTTTTAGTATAAAATAAGATTTCCTTTCCATTATTGAGAATCTGTGAAATCCGTTAATTAATATCTATGTTAAGCTGATTATACTATAAGGATAAAGCGTTTACCAGAACACTAAGTGTGTAGATTCCAAGATAATCGCACCGGAGTAGCGAATAGAATAAACAGATAGGTACCAGAATCCTCGTTTAGTGTGGTTAAAACGGTTTATCTCTGAATGTGATCAGTATCCTTGTATTGATATGGGCTTCACGAGTGATAAGTACGAAATCTTATTATTATTAACTCATCCATTTGAAGTGACAAGCATCATTTGAGATGCTCTGAAAATATTCTAGGTGTAGAGCTTATCTGCTGTTTGTGTGTTCGGACGATCTTAGAGCGAAGCCATTCCTTGCAGGGTATCTCTTTAGTTGAAAATATCCGGGGTGGTGATGCCTGTTACAAGTGTTTCTGTTGTTTTTGAATAGAACTCTAGATCGTCACTTGGAAATTAGAACGATATTAGCTAAAGAACTTAAAAAGCACCCCCAAAAATATCGTTCACAAGGGAAAAAGGTAATGAAAAAAATTCGCTTTCTGGGATACCCAGGGCAAACCCCTTCACCAGAAATTATCGATGTGTTTTGCGATACATATAGTGCTTGCGTAGTTGTTTATTATGGTGATCAAAATCTTATCATTCATGGAGAACAGTATAAAGATTCAATCAGAGTGTTTCTATATTAGATTTCTTGAGGTTTAACAGAGTGAGTCCTATTTCAGAATGGATTAGTTTTCTGATGGTTTGATTCAAATATCAGTAAACAGTATTACTTATGTGCAACGCTTGGAAAAGGATATAGGAACAAAAGGAAAAAGAAGTGTGAAATGGATAATTTATCTTGAGTTCAAGTAAGCTATAATTGTTGAAGAGAGAATGTTTTCTATTTTCAGTAGAATATAGATATAGTAGAATAATAGAATATAAAAAATTGAGATATAAACAATTATTAGTCAGGTTTGATTATTTGATAATTGAAAATGAACTTTTATGCTACACTGTCTTAAAAACTGAAGACCTTCTTCATGATGCATAGTCTTTGTGTATCGTGTCATTTAGACGGATTATTTATTTATTTTTTTTTCAAAAATATATAATTACTGAAGCGAAGCTTTAACACATAATATTCAATTGAAAATTTATTTAAGTTAGGTTAACGTCTAAGTTCTAAGTTAGTGAAAATAGTATGAATTTTCGAATCATACTTGTTTATATATCGGGCACTCATTATGTAAATAATAATGAAATTGCACTGGAAAAATGCATTAAAGATATGTTGCTAAATACTGAAATAAATCAATGGGATTTAGTAATGTTATACCCTTTGAAAACTTTAATAACATTCTTGCGTTGTTTCTCTCGTATAAATCTTTGAACTGTTGGTGATATGGTTGTTGCTTAGTGCAGGGCTTGTCATTATGTCTGTCAAACGACAAAGAAAAATTAACTATAAAATGTGTTTAGTGGCAGTTAATTTTCCCTTGAGTCACTCGGTTGATTTCCAGAGTTGAATACTCAGAAGACACATTGTGTGGGTACTAATAAATCAAGTGAATATTAGGAGTTGATGTAGTTTCTACGCGATATTATATTTTTGAATGTTCCTTACATGAATAATTTTTTTTTAAAATTTAAACCGCCCAAATATTTTAATACACTCTTGTGTGTTTTATTTATTACTTAAGTATTCATATTCACGCATCGTCAAGATCTGGGTCATTATAAATTAGAAATTAATCTCTTATATCGTTATATTGACCTCAAAGTTATGGGGAAAAAAGAGTATGTTACATTGCATACGTTACATTGTATAGAGTTGCTTATCTCGTCTAGTGAACCCTAATGCAAGTGGTCAGATAAGATTGATTTTATCCTTTCATTGTTCATTTCTTCCTCACTGGTATCTCTTTTTTCCCTAGGGAAAGTTTATTTTAAATTAAATATATTTTTGTGGCACACATTGCATATCGTGTGTTTTTTTTGATCTCTAGTCATTGATCTGTATCTGATACTAAAAATTAGGAATATATTACTAGTATTAATAATCCAGTATCTCTAATAATCAGTCTGCTAAGAAATTAGTATTTCCGCTCTAATCACAACAAAACAAGCATCTTATTTCGTTAAGTTTTGTTTAAGCTCAATACACTGAGTGATTTTTTGTCCTATAATTTTTAATATTATTTTTCTCTCTGATATATTCATTGCAAAGGACAAGAGAATTCGATATTGCTTTTGTTGGATCGATAGAAGTGTGCCTTATTTTAAAAATAATGTATTGTAGTTATCATGTTACCCAGGTCTTCTATGACCAGCAATTATATAGCGATCTTTCAAAGAATAGGAAATATACTTTCATATTAACAAGCTGAAGAGAAATAGAGATATATTCACAATCTATAGAAAGTGATCCATGTTGATATTTATATATTAGTTTATGATGGACGTCTTTCTCGACTCGGCCCTAACGATGTTTGCATTAACATGAATGTATAGTGTTATAAGTTGAGAGAGATTATATATTTTGATTCATTTTTTTTGAGAATACATTGCGGAAAGTCGGTCTTTGACTCACTATGGAGACCTTGTCAAGTTATCTCTGTGGTGATATTGTATAATTAAACAGACTCTCTCAGAAACATTGTTTCTCACTTTATTTTAAGAATTCAGATGTATACAATTTGTTGATTGTTCTCCAGGAGGACAGTCAATTTGTATCCTATCATGCAAATAGATGCGGCAGTCAAGAGAGTAATTTACATTAGTTTATTGATACCACTTCTTTTGTATGGAGTGAAACCTAATCACCGATATAAAGTCGTGACGGAGGAGAAGTGCCGGAGGAGGAGAAGGTCCCGGAGTGGCTACCAGTGTCGGTCTAACTACATCTTTATATTGCTCACGAGGATACTTGATTAGTTCCTAATTTCACTCTAACTTCTCAATGGTCGATACAAATCTCGTAATGCTGGTGCCGCAATATAGGGGACAATAGAGAAGGATATTGATCTGACTGATAGACTGAACACCAATATATGCTCCACATCAGCACTCCCTACTTTCTCACCACTAGAACTGTGTCGTGAGTGTACTCCGTATGGCACACAAGAGTGTGTACTTATCACTCTAGTGGTGAAGACTATCGATATACGTTAAGCGCCTTGTGGCGTAAAGTTGGTGAGACCTCGCCTGATGCGTAATAGTCTGTCATTGTATTTCATCGAAGCCCCACTATCAAGGATATGATACGTCATTAATCAGACCAATCAGAAACCTTCGTTGGCTTATATTGCGGGTACTTGGGAGTTGCTACGAAAACTTTTTTGAAGCATCTACGCTCTTCAGTTTAAATCACTTATGTCATTATTAATAGAGCACAGTTATATTACGTGTTTCAACTCTTAATTGTGCGAGAACCTAGCATTCAAATTAATAAAATTTTACAGTCTAATACACGATTGGCGCCAATTATCAGAATCATTGCTTTATATCGATTTACGTATTCGCA
>JABUQX010062677.1:10000-30426 GCA_015478945.1 Trachelipus rathkii | reverse complement strand
ACTAAGAGGCGGAAGTGCCACCTCTCTGATATAAATATATATATATATATATATATATATATAATAATATATATAATATATATATATAAATATATATATATTATATATAATATTATATATATATATATATATATATATATATATATATAATATATATATAATATATATATATAATATAGTATATATATATATATATATATATTATATTATATATATAGATATAATTATAGATATAATATTATATATATATATATATATATATATATTATATATATATATATAATATATAATATATATATATATATATATATATATATATATATATATTCCCCGCAGGGGGGTATTGATTCGTATTATGGTGTTATGCTCTGATTGTGGGAAAGACTTGTTTACAATCTGAAGCGTGGCACTGTAATAGGAACCAATGCTAGGGGGACTTTCTGCATCCCTCCGGCCCCAGCAGTAATATGTGCATTTGTTGTGCATTTGTGCATTAGCATTTGCACATATGTAATCTCTCAACCATCACTCTTTCCCCTCCTTTTTCCCATTTTTTCCCTCTTTTCAACCCAACTTCTTTTCCCCATTTCTCCCTTTTTTTTTTTTTTTTTTTTTTTTTTTTTTTTTTTTTTTTTTTTTTTTTTTTTTTTTAAATTCAATTTCCACCCATATGTCCATTTAATCTTTGTATAAGGTTGTACCCTCCCCTTTCCCATCACAGCCCCTTGGCTATCCGGTGCCTCTTCTCGCATGGGTTTCAAGTTCACCCCACACTCCTTCCCGTGGATGAGCAGGTACCGTTGAAAAACGGTCATTTACACCTGCACCTCTGACCGGGCCGCCCAATTGTAGGAACGCGAACCTTTGCTAACCACTTCATGGAGGCTGTTTTCTGCACTTTGGTGTATAATCTCGGACTTTGCGCGAAGACTATAGGTGCCGTGTGGTACACGGATGGGACCCCACGTAAAGTTTTGGGAGGATCTTCCGAGCCACATCCACAGCCCACCTACGGGGTTGGGTGTCGGGTGGTCTGTGTGGGTGCTCTTGGACTGTGACCTGTGTGGAGAGAAGGTATTACCCTTCCTTCATGAAACATACGCCTTGTCCAGCCCATCCTGTTATTTGCTTTATTGCTATTTGCTTTATTGCTATAGTGCTCATTCATGGTGACGAAGCTTGTGGTAAATCTTATATGGAAAAGTCCTTAAAAGAAAAAAACGTATTTAAACCAAGGTGAGCTGAAATCTGCCAGCTTCCCAGCCTGGCCCTACCACGGTCCCTACTACTTCTAGACTAGCAGGTGTTTCCGCTTTTATTCTACTACACCTGAGGGTCTTTCGCAAAATTTCATCGATTCGTCGAACAGCAAAACACCTCAGGTGCCCCCACGGCCCGGGCAATCCCGTAAAGGTGCCCCCGTAATAGTCGTACTCATTCGTTTACTCCATACGCTGCACCCCCTTCCAGGAATGTCAGCAGACATGTCATTCCCGATGTATTATCATATTGCGATCCACTACCTCCAACAACCTACTCAGCAAGAACCATTCCTCTCAGTAGGGCACTCGAAAAAGCCCTAGGAGTTGAAGACCCTCCAGTCCCATTAATGAGAAATGGGTCCATTCTCGTATTAAAAAGCTGCTAAACCGAATCAAAGGTCCATCTGTCATCCTTAACGTCTCTGGGAAACATCCTATTATTTCTACTCCTGATGACATAAGAAGAAACATCTAAAGGCACTATTCGTGTCCTATTCAGAGAGGAGAAGGACACAGCTGTCATTTTGGAAGAACTCCAACAGAGAAGATTTTCCGTCACAAACATTATAGATTTCCCCACCGCCGGCGAGGAAACTCCTGACAAAACCCAAACCCCCGATTACTACTAACCTTTAAACACCCCCTTATCACCTACAAAGGTAAAATAGGGTCACTAAGTTTACAGTGTTCGAAGTCCCTCGACCCAGACGTTTGCTTCAAATGTCAACGGTTTTGTCATCCCCGAGAAAATACTGTAAGGGACAGGAAGACATATGCCCAATCTGTGGAAGAATTATTTCACACTCCATGGAAAATTACCCCTAAACTGCAGAAACTGCAAAGGACCCTACAGTGCTTCCTCTTTGTCAAATGCCCGTCTTACCTGGTTTGAACAGGAGGTTTTTAGAGCTATGTACTATTACATAAATGAGCAGAGAGATTGTATACGCCAAGCTCAATGACAAAAATATCAGAAAATCAAAATCAATCTTACGCCACAATTACAGCTACCCCCCCGCCTCCACGTGTTAATCCGCCAACACAACCCTATTTTAATAGAACTCCTCTCGTAAATTCCGTTGAAACTCAGGCAAGTACTGCAACCAGTCTACCTGTACTGCCCACACTACCAACTTCTGAAAGAGCACAAAAGCAGCCCTTGATTCAATCTCCCGTCCAAAGAGCCATCAACAAGCCTATCCTGAGCATTAACTCTCAACAAGCTACCAATGAAACTAAGCTAGCTCAATCCAATACAAAATTTGGAAAACACTTCCTGCCAAGACACACTGTCCCATACTCACAAATTGGTTCACCAAACTTATGCAAGAGGACGGTCTCTTTGTCCCTTAATTCGCCTCCCACAATTACTAAACCCCTGGTAAAGATGTTTTAAAACACACAGAAAAAGAACAGTCGCCAAGTTAAAGATTATTTGTTAAAATATAGAGCAACCGAATTCTTAAACAATAACACAATAACCCCAGATGTAAAAAATGCAACTCAAAAGAGACCTCGCCATAAGTCTACTTCTGAGACATATGCAAAGGCTTTTAATAGACTGTACCCAAACAATCCCAACTAATGAACAACTCACCAACCAATCATCTAATAGTCTACAAGATAGTTTTAGTTCCTCTGATTCTTCCTATAACTCTCCCGAGTTTCCTTTATCAGCCCTCTCTAAGGGATTCTATACCCTAGAAGATGAATTGGATAACAGCTCCCAAAAGGAGCTCGATGCGATGACCCATTCTCTTTCTAATGCTTCCTGCACTTCCAAGAAAGGTGAATGGAAAACTGTCAACGTAAACTCGCAAAACGGCTCTAAATCGTTCTTGGTCTAATGGAGGCATGAAGATGGACCCAGAGGCCCCATTCTCCAATCAAACTACCCAATTTCCCAAAATCACCCGAATGATGAAGTACTGGAAAATTCTCCAGAATCAGACCTTGCCAATTCATCGAATTCCATATTGGAAATTGATGTCTTAACCCCAATACATTCTCAAAAAGACAATACCCTTTCGGATACACCTTCCTTCCCCATTTCCATGGAAACCACTCTATGCCCCTCCCATACTGAATCTGCTTGCCAAGCGGGTTCTGATACTGATCTCACTAATAAATATGAGCATACCGAATGCTCTTCTATTAACCAACCAAAACTCACATAAGTTGGATTTGGAGTTGAATTCACCTATCTCGCATTTCATGGTGAAGCTTCTGTCACCATAATACATCTGAAAACTCCTCCTTAAAAGAATGTCATACAACCTAAAAAAAATCTCTGGTGTATGACTACCCTTCCTCCCCCCAGCGTTTTGTTTTCCCTTCTCGCCCGAGACCCACGTCTTAATCTTCCCTTCAATCTGAACCCACCTGTAACATTACCCCCAGTCACATAGAGACAATTTTCTCTAATAGACCACCATCATAAATTCATAACAACTCAGCATGGCCACTTCCTTCAATGGAATTGTTTCGTGGCTATTACTCTAATTTCGAAGAATTTTTTCAACTAATAAACATATTTACACCAAAGTGTATATATGTTTAGAGGAACTTCAACTATGGCATCGTAACCTCTTTCAACAAACGTCTGAATATAAATACCGTTTAACTTCTTGAAAGAGGTGACAATGATTAGGAGGGTCAGGAATACTCATCACCAAATCTATCCCCTATTGCCCCCGAGTCCCTCTCCAAACCAAACTTCAGGCAGTAGCGGCAAGAATTCACTTGTCCATCGAACATTACTATATGTTCCCAATCTTACTTAGCTCCGAGTAGTGAATTTACTAAGATCGACTTAGCTGATCTTTTTAAACAGCTCCCTACTCCGGTTGTTATACTAGGAGACTTCAACCTCCGCCACCCCTTATGGGGCGACTCTGTCACTTCATCTAAGTCCAAGATCCTAATAAATCTCCTAACCCCCTTTTCCCTGGGATGCCTTAACACAGGACTCCCTATATATGAACGTTTAGATACACACACTTCTTGTATTTATATTTCCTTTTGCTCCCACTCCCTTATGGATCGTTTTACCTGGTCCCGCTTTGATTATTTATTCGGCAACGATCATTACCCAATAGCATTAAATGAGCTTATTCCAAGCCCAATGCAAAAACCTAACTCCAACTGGCGTTATGATCGAGCGGAGTGGGCTCCTTTTTATCAGGCCACAGCTATCCCTCTTTCTCCCTTCAATAACCGATTTCTGACTGTTGATGATGCCTTTTGCTTCTTCCAACAAGTCGTCATCTCGGCAGCGGAAGCTTGCATTCCGCAATCTTCCTCAGGCAGGCGGTCGGCAACCCCTTGGTGGTCCCAAGAGTGCGCCCAAGCTCCAACCGAGAGAAGAAGGAACTCTTCAGGCAATACAAAAAGACCCGTACCACGCAAAATTATTATTTTAAAGGCAGGCCGGAGAGAGATCGCAGCAAAATAAGCGCTCAAACGCGTAAACAATTTTTCGAATTTACATATCGACTATTAACTCCACAACTCCCCTTCCTTTAGAGCGGCAAGTTACTCAGAAAATATATCGTCGATCTAATAAATCCTCACCCACACGTCCTTCCGTTATTGGACCTGATATACTGATTACGATCTCCGCTTCCTGCGGTGGTAGCGATGCGTTATGGTTATAGCTCGCACCATTCGAGTTCATTCCGCTTACACTGAAGCCTTTCAAAAAACTGAGAAACTGACACAGCACTGCCAGATTTTCAACAGCGAAAGGGGAAGATCATACCAGTACAACCGTCTTTTTACACTTGCAGGAGTATCAAACTGCACTGGCGAGTAGCAAAGCGGTGCTGCTTGGTCCAGACATGATTCGTATATTCATTGCCCGTCATATTTACATCCTCAGCATCAGCATTTTTGCTGGATCTATATAACAAAATCTGGATCGAATTCTTCTTTTCCAACTATTTGGACTACAGCTTTTTAATCCTATCCCCAAACCTGGGAAAGATCCGAAGCTGGCGGATAACCAAAGACAATTTCACTGACTGCATACTGTAAATTAATGGAGAAATGGTTTCAGGCCGCCTTCTCCCTGTTTTGGAGAGTCGCAAGCGTTTTTCAAAACTCCAGTTTGCTTTCGCAAAAATCGTTCGACCGCGGACCCCTTGTTAAACGTAGACCATGACATCCGGGAGCTCTTTCTCAATGGTGGTATGGTTCTTGGCGTCTTCTTTGAAACTTGAAAAAGCTTACGTTACACAACGTGGAGAACTGGGATCCTCCTTAAACTCCATTCGCTCGGTTTTCGCGGACAACTCCTTCTTTTCATTAAATGTCTTTTGTCAAACAGATCCATCCAGGTTCGGTGCTCTTTTATTCTGTCGCGCCACTTTACTCTGGATGAAGGCGTTCCGCAGGTAGTGTTCTAAGTGTATTACTATTTGCTCTCGGATTTAATGACATCGTTACTTCTATCCCAGCGACGGTCAATTTTTCTCTATGTTGATGACCTTAGCATATATAATAGCCGGTGCCAGGCTGCCCTTTCTCGAACGGCAACTTCAACTAGCTTTGAAAATATTTCACAGTGGGCTAGCTCCCATGGCTTCCATTTTCTCCCACCAAAACCTCAGCAGTGCTTTTAAGAAAAAGGAATCGAAGAACTTGCCACCGTTCTCCCAGCGAACCCTAACCTTTATGGTTCGCCATCCTGTAATTCACAGGTCAAAATTTTCTAGGTCTCATCCCTAGATGACCACTTAACATTATGCACGCAATTAAAACACCGTAAAAACAAATGTCATCGCACCCTTGACCTGTTACGACATCTCGCTCAAAATCTGGGGGTGCTGATCGCAAGTTCCCTTTTACGTCTTTACGTTGCCCTAATTCGATCGAAATTGGACTATGGGTGCGTAGTATGTGGTCAGGCCTCCACAACATACACTACTACAGCTGTAGATCCCATTCAAAACGAAGCGATCCGTATATCCACTGGCCTTTTCGATCGTTCCCCCAGTGAGCCTTGAAGTTGAATCCAATGTATGCCACTCTCTCTTCGAAGAGATTACATCACATGTGAACAAGTTATCTTCGTTTTCAAACCCAATACCGTCTGCCCTGACAACCGATTCTGCAGAGGACCTCAGAATCCTAATTACTGGGCCATTTGCAAAGACGGTTCATAACATTTTTTAATTTCCTCAACATCCTTTTTAAAAGGTGCTCCCTTTCTCTTTTGACGAAGGGTACACCTTGGCTATTCCCCTCTCCCACCATTTGCTTGGCTCTGACCTCTCTCTCCAAATCTAGCCATCCTGTTGCCTTGTTAAAAGCATCATTCCTGTCTCATTCCGCAGTTCACGATGAATTTACTCCAGTGTTTACTGACGGCTCTAAAATAGGGGGACAGTGTGGGCGCATCTGCTGTTTTTCCTGACCGCAATCTCTCCCATACCCTTCCACCTCATGCTTCAGTTTTTAGGGCAGAGTTAACGGCTATAATGATTGCCCTTTCTCGAATTCTAATCCTTAACCAAGATCACTCTTATGTCGTTTATTCAGATTCGCTTAGCGCGCTACAAGCGCTTAAAACCCCTTATTCTAAAAACGCAATTGTATCAGCTGTACAACAATTTCTTCGACTGCTCCATTCCCGTAAGAAACAAATTATTTTATGTTGGACCCCCTCTCATGTAGGAGTAACTGGCAATGAAATCGCCGACAGAGAGGCCAAAATGGCCGCCTCCTCTTCTCGGAGTTGTTCCAGGTACCTCCCGGATGCCATTCGACAAGGCCGCCTCCCATCAACTGATTACTAAATTCTGCTCTCCGACGGGGCTTTCGATCTTGTTGGCAAGAGTGCTGGACGAGTGATCGGCGGGAAAGGAAACTCAGAAACATAAAGCCGAACATCGGTGAGTGGTCTTCCTCCCACAGACGAAAGCGCCTACATGAGGTGATACTTGCACCCCTCCGTATTGGGCCACACTAATTTCACTCACAGTCACTATATGTCACGAGACCCTCCCCCCATTGGCAATTTTGCCGTCGCCACACCCCGCAATCTTTTCACCATATCTTCATTGATGTCCCATCTGGACCTATTCGCTGTCGTTATTTTCCTACTTTACGGTCCATAACACCTTCTAAAGATTGATCCCATATCTTATTCGAATCTTCCCACTTTAGCAGTAACACTATTTTCTTGTATCTTCAAGAAGTGAAAATTCTTTATAGCATTGATTTTGTTATGTAATCTTAAGACCATTAACAATGCAGTCAAAAAATTATTTAAAGTTTTATTTATTTTGTTTGTTGAATATTTATTTCACCAATCAAATCTTTCTTTGACATTTGAAACATTATATGACAGGGCCTCCCATGGTGCTGATTTTCAGCCCAGTGTGGCGCTTCATTGTGAGCCGTGTGGGTCCTGTAAGCTAACTTCAAAAAAAAAAATATATATAATATATATATATTATATATATTATAATATATAGATATATAATATATATATATATATATATATATATATATATATATATATATATATATATATATATATATTTATTATATATATATATATATATAATATTACATATACGAAGGCAGGATTTCATTTAGGGGGGGGCCAAAGGTTGAGTGAATAGATATATATATTATATATATATAATATATATTATATATATTATATATATATATTAATATATAATAATATATATATATATATTATATATATATATATATATATATAATATTCTGGAAGCTGTAATAATTATAGGGGTATCTCATTGATGGACCATCGGACCATCCGAAGAAAATATACGAAAGAATATTGAAGAGGAGGTTGAGAGAGAAGGTAGAGCCGAACTCTGGAGGAAGAACATACCGATATAGAAGGGGAAGGGGAACGACGGACCTCTTATTCACACTGAGAATGGTCTCGGAGAAGATGCTGGGAATATGGCAAGAGATTCTTTGTAGCCTTCATCGACAGTTGTTTTCTTTCAGACAATTTTCTCCGGGGGGCTTTACAGAGATTCGGGGGGGCACATAAGTATAACACCTAAATTACATAAAATTAAAGGATAATGATATTCTTTCACTGTCAGCAAACTTAGTCTTATTAGTTACTGTCTTACTGAATTAGTAAATATCCGAAATTATAACCAAATCTTTAGTTGTAAAAATATAGCAATCTATTTATGAAATTTTTTGGGAAGTTAGATAAATAAAATAACATAAAGGTACGATAATGATATTCTTGTCACTTGTCAGCTAATCTTAGTCTTATTAGTTACTGTCTTACTGAATTAGTAAATATCCGAAATATAACCAAATCTTTAGTTGTAAAAATATAGCAATCTATTTATGAAATTTTTTGGGAAGTTAGAAAAATAAAATAACATAAATGTACGAAAATATTATTATGAGAGAATATTATAATTAAAATACATGAGTAATATGACTTTTTCAAATAAGGAAATAGATCTTTGGTAAAAAATAAATTATATATATATATATATATTATTTTTTATATATTTATATATTATATATTATATATAATATATATATATATATATATAAATATATAAATATAATATAATATATATAATATATATATATATTTATATATATATAATAATATATAATATATAACATATCCGTAGGCCGTAGCCCCGACGTTAGTACTTAGTAAGTAGGGTATTTAAAGAAGTAAGTTTAAAGAAATCGTATACGACGAGTTTTCTTCGTCGCATACAATCTACTGTTTTTTCTAGAAAATCCTCAGTTGGAATCTCAGACCCCTCAGATGCTTATCATCATACAATGCATTAAGGTTTCTGGCAGCATTCTATTCCTGTCTTACTTAGTATTCGGTTCATTAGTACTGAACGATCTTTCTACCGAGGAGTTGTAGTTACAGGAATGACAAGAAGGATTTGACAGACCTTTTGTAACTCGAATACCCCACGTCCGCTTCCCAATATTTTCGACAATGGCTTTAATCTGCTTTAAATATTTCGCTTCAAGCATGGAATTGATATAAAAATTGAAGGAGTTCAGGTCAGCTAATACACCTTCAGTATTAAGCATCGGAAATCTGTCACAAAATTTTTTAACTTCAATATTCCCGTTAAATTTGTTAGACTAAACTCACAAAGCGATAGCAGATATCATTATATGCCAAATGATTTGTCGCTTGAACCCTTCTCATTTCTTCGACTACACTATCGCAGTATATCTTCATCCCTTTAAATGCATTTTTCTTATCTTCATCAGCAAGCAGGCGCACTTCAGATGCAAACTTCTCCATTATTTCACACCGAACGTTTTTTTTTTTTTTTTTTTTTGTCACTTTTTAGGGTCCCCACCACTGTTTTTCATATTTTGCAGGTGCAATTTTGTTCCAATAATTAGGGGGATGACTTTGTCATACTAAAGTCCTTCTTTAGCAAAGCATTGCTAAGATAAGAGAGTACACTAAGGAGTTCATTCATTACATAACAGGTGACAAGGAAACTCATTTCTGATTTCGTCCAGCAAGATTCCCCCTGCATGTGCTGCAAGGTCTGTCCCTTCTTTGTCGATATGCTCACAAGCCATCAAAATTGACTTTAAGCTCCTGAAGACGGCATTCACTATCTTATAATGAGATAACCATCTCACTTCAATGCATTCTGGAATCTTGAGGATGGATCATTGATTAATGATTGAATATCATGTAAAATATTTTCTTTTTTTGGCGACTTGCTAAACAGTTTTTAAATGTCTTTCAAAATATATAAAAATCTTTTGACCTCCTGATTTTTATTCCTGCAGGAGGCTGCTGCCAGAGACAATATATGTGCTCTACAGCGTATATAGAGAACTTCTTTGTTTACCTTTTCTGAAAGCTTTTTCTTACACCTCCAACTTTTTCCAGCCATATTAGAAGCACCATCAAATCCAAAAGCAATAATGTTGTCATAATTTAAATCAAGATCAGTCAACTCCTTATCAATAGCATTTGCAATGGTTTCTGCTTTTCCATTGGGTATTTTAAAAATTGACAAGAACTTTTCTACGGGATTTTTACCCTCCACTACTCTAAACATTAAACTCAGCTCCATTTTATTTCTTAAAGAAATGCTCTCATCTGCTAAAACGGAGAACTTCTTGTTTTTCAATGTTTTTTTCAACTCATCTTTCAAAAACTCGCCCATAACATAAACAGAAGCTCACTGCAGTTCCTTGCTAGCTGTAATTCGACTATCACTTCTGATCTTTTCTCTATGTTTTAAAATCATCATTTTTGCTCAAAATACTTTCAATCAAACTCTGATATTTAGTGTAAGCTACTTCTTCCTTTAAATTAAGAGGGCAAGATCCAATATGGGCTCGGGCTGAGCCCCATTTTCACCCCAACCTAAAAATGGACATAAAATTCGGAATTTTCAGCCGATTTTGACTCTATAAACACCAAACTGTAGCTTTTTTTTTTACCCCCTAACACGTTGTTTTCGGGTGTTTTTCTGTGACTGTAAACATTCTTTTAGAATTTTCAATTTATCAAAATCCATGTTTTTGACATTTGTCAAAACTCCTCCTAAGCTATTCGTGGAAATGATTTCAAACTTGAAATATGCATAGATAGGTCCATTACCTACAATCGTTGAGAAGTACTTTTTCGATTTATACAGTTTTATGCTCAGCGTTGTCCAATTTCCAAAACAATTTTTTTTGGATTTTGAAATGAAAAATTGCGATAATTTTTTTTCTACTCATTCGATTAATATCAAATTTCCAGGACTTTTAGAGTCGGGCAAGATGCATCTTTTTTACTTAAATAATTGTTTTGTATACTCAAAAGAAAATTTTAAAAAAAATTTCAAAAAAATATTTTTTTTTGAAAATTTGTTCCAAAAAAAAATTCAAACCTAATGCATATACAAAGAAATTATCTAAGTAAAAAATGTGCACCTCCTCCGACTACATATGCCCTGAAATTTTGATGTTGATCGGGTGAGTAGAAAAAAAATTATCGCAATGTTTCATTTCAAAATCCCAAAAAAAGTGGGTTTGGAAATTAAACAACGCTGAGCACAAAACTGTATAAATTGAAAAAGTACTTCTCAACGATTGTAGGTAATGGACCTATCTATGCATATTTTATTTTATGGCCATATCTAGCAAGTTTACATGCATTCTGGCTGATTTTATTATTTATGGCTAGATAATATAGATTTAAACATACTTTTTATATTTATTTGCTTTATTTTGTAATTTACGACAAAAATTAATTTATGCTCGATTTTCTCCGGGGGGGCACTCGACTGTCTCCGGGGGGGCAATGCCCCCCGGAAGTATGTCTGAAAGAAACACTGTTCATCGATCTGCAAAAGGCATTCGATTCGGTGCCAAGGAAAAAGCTCTGGAGAGCTATGGAGAGGAATTATGGAGTGAAGGGTAGATTAAAGAAGACGATAGAAAGTATGTATGACAAATGCAGCTGTAATGTTAGAACTGAGTGCGAAAACGATAGATGGTTTGAGGTGAAAACAGGAGTGAAGCAGGGAAGTGTTTTATCACCACTGCTGTTTATATTATATTTAGACGTGGTGATAAGGAAAGTGAAAGAGAGACTGGGAGAATTTGAAGGGGACATAATGGCATATGCGAACGATCTGGCATGTTGGAGCGAGAGAGAGGAGGCTATTCGAGAGGTGGTGGAGTTGTTTACGGAGGAGTTGGAGGAAGCAGGGATGAAGATGAACATACAGAAGACAGAGATATTAACAGTAACCAAAGGAAATGAGGAGGGAATGAGAATGATGGTGAGAGAGGAGGAGGTGAAGGCGTTAAATACCTGCAATTATCTCAGAGGATGTTTTAACAGAAAGGGAGGAAGTGTGGAAGAGATTAAGCGAAGGATGGAAGTATGATTTAGTTATGAAAGTGATTACCCCATGATTGAAAGACAGGAAGAAAATCGAAATAGAGGTTAAAAAAGTAGATTTTTAACAGCATTACGACTCCACCACGCTGACGGAGCGGAAACATGGACAACAACGAGAACAGAGGAGAGTAGAATACAAGCGGCGGAGATGAGGTATTAAGAAACTATGATTGGAAAGATAGGAGAGACAGAATAAGAAATGGAGTTATTAGAGAAGATATAGGGTGAAGAAGTGACACTGAAGATAATGTGGAGATTGAGATGTGGGACCATCTGGAGAGGAGGAGCAGGAGAAGAATGCCGAAAAGAGATGGAATGGACACCAGAGGGCAGAAGACCAAGGGGAGAGACCGAAGAGATGGGCGGAATCGGTGGAGGACTCTCTGGAAAGATGTCACTACCAAATATTGAGTGAGAGCGCTGAAAGAAGAGGAACAGTGCGGCAGAGGGAGTTTCTGAGAAGATGCTGCCGTGGCTGACAGGATGAAGAATCCTTCCTGGGAGAGGAAAGAAAGAAAGAAATATATATATATATATATATTATATATATATATATATATCATAGATATATTTAAAAATACATATATAAATACATATATAATATATATATTCGTATATATTATATATATATATATATATATATATATATATATATATATAATATATATATATAATATCAATTGTGCTCTTAAAAATTGCTATAAATTTTTTTATTTTTTGCAATTGTTTTTTAATGTGTTGTCTGCAGTTGAATATCAACGGGTACGCCTTCCATGATTGATTTAACAGCTTTGGAAGTCGCCAAATGCTATCGACATACTGAAAGTTCTAGTGGAGAATAATGTCAGAAGAATCCAGCTGTAATAAAAGCACAAAGCTAGTTGACTTTAAGCCAATATGAAAACGAAAACATATTAAAACTTTAGAAAAAAAATATAATACGTTATTAATTAGTAATTATACTTCAATTATCTATCGATTATGTATTTTTTCCGTTTGTTTTACTACTAAACCGTTAAAAAACGTCGTCTGGCAAACATGTAAGGTTCATAATTTTTATTTCGCCAAGATTTAGGGGGGCTAGTGCCCCCCCTGCCCCCCTGCCTACCCCCATATATATATATATATATATATATATATATATATATAATATATATATATATATATATTATATTATATATATATTAATACATATATATATATAGAAAACACAGTAATATATTATATATATTATATATGATATATATATATTATAATTGTAAATGTGTAATATATTTATTTTATTTATACTATGGAAAATGTAAGCAAATTTTTATAAAAGCATTTAGCAATTTTTTACAATCTATTGTTTTAGCATTTTTAGCATTATTATTCTGAGATTTAGATCTTTGATTTAGCATTATTCGATATAAAAAAAAGTTGTCAACACTGCTCAAGACTCTACTCTCCACTCTCCAGGGCATAGGGCCATAGGCTAGGTCTTCGTGGTAAAGCATGTGTAGGCTTTAAAAAGTAAAATTATATATTATATTAATGGTGAATAGGAAGTAAAATATTATGTTATTGATGAATTAGTAAAATATTTTGTGGTATATATTTTGAATAATATTTTATTACATTGGAATTTAAAATCTTAATTGATATCCTGGACCTAGTAGTCTTCCAAGGCAATGTGAAAAGGTTCAACACTAGGATTAGGCCTAGTCTAAAATTTTTATAAAAAGTTCAAAAAATTTACAAAACTAGGTTACAAGTTATAAAAATACCAAAAAATGGTAATTGTGGAGTTTCATAGAGTTCAAATAACATTAGAACATTATAAATAGACTATAAGCAACATGGGTCTATCAAGACTGTCCCAATCAAGCAAATAGAACCAATGACCAAACATGCTCAAGCTAATCCACAAAACACCTTAGGGCTAAATATACACAAAGTCTACAATTCAAAGAAAAGACAGTAGGGGGTTATTATGGAGCATTCACCAGTCCAAAGTAGATGAAGACTGTATTAAAACTACAAATGGTAGCTAATAGTTGTAATAACAGAGTAACCCCAAATTTTATAAAAATCACAGAATATACTCTAAAAAAATAATGAATAAAAAAAAAAAAAATCTTATTCTCTTTAGGAAAAAAAGTTACAGCCTCTCAAAGTTGTTAAAACTCAAGTAGGATTTTCTTATAATTTTTTTGGTGATAGTTTTGCTGAGGTGAATAAACTTTATGTAACTATTGTATTAAAACTATAAACTTTAAATTTACAGAAATGGTATAAAAAAAATTTTTTAAGTTTTTTTTACCGATTAAAGTATATTATAAATGCATATTTTTAATAAAAATATGAAAAATTATACCAAAAAAAAAGTTTACTAATTTTGGCGTTTTTTTAGGGATAACACTGTTGATGTTTGTTTCTGATATTTTCCAATTATTTATATATATATTGATAAAAATAATTTTAGTTCAGTAATTTTTTTTTACGATTATCAACGATTCAATTGAACCATAGTATATTTATACTGGGATTGAATATACCAAATGTAGTTAACTCTAAATAAAATAAAATTTTTTTTTTTTTTTTTCTCATTTAATAGCCACGCGGTAGTACTACAAGTTTTATTTAGATCATCTTTAATTCTAGAGAGTTTTTATATTTTTAAAAAATATAATAAATTAAGGTACAAAATGCCCTTCAATAGAATTTCACTTTTGAAAAATATGAGTTTTTTTAACTTTGTTATAAAATGAAAAATTGTGGATGGATTTTAATTATTTTTTCAGTGTATGCACTCAAGTATGTTAGCTTTAAACTGGCAAAGTAAATTTTGGTTCTAAACAGTATTAGTGGCAAAATCACGGGGCCTAACTTGTCCGATTCACCCCGCCGTAAAAATTGATGAAGCGGTGAATCAAACCACCATTGTTTTTCGTATTTTGCGTATTATTATTGACATTTTTATTACATATAATTAATTTAAATATAATGAATAGTTACTTATATTAGGTAAAAATTAGTGGTAAAATCACAGGGCCTAACTTGTCCGATTTACCCTGCTGTAAAAATTGATGAAGCGGTGAATCGGACCACCATTGTTTTTCATATTATTATTGACATTTTTATTACATATAATTAATTTAAATATAATGAATAGTTACTTATATTAGGTAAAAATTAAAATAAAAAAATGAAATTTATATAAAAAATACGAATTCCAAAAAGTGTTAAAATTTTTGAGCTGAGAGGGGTGAATCGGACCACCTTATTTTTATTCTTATTTTATGTATCATTATTGACATTTTTATTACTTATTACTAATTTTAATATGATAAACAATTATTATATTAAGTAAAAATTAAAATATAAAATTGAATTTATACGTAAAAGAGGAATTTAAACAGATGGTCTGATTCACCCCTCAATGGTGGTCCGATTCACCCCTCCAAGGTGAGGCTGAATGAGCTTTATTTAAACTTTAATAAAATTATTATTATTAGAATTACATTAATATTTTTTTGTGTGCTTATTACCTACTATATGGCCTTGAATTTCAGGAAAAAAAAAATTCAAAAAGTGCATTAGGGGAAAGTCGGGAGACGAACTTATACCTAAAGTGGTCCAAGTCACCCCGCCTGACCCTATATACCTATCCAATCCTTTCTCAAATGTTGTAATCAAGTCACACTCAACAACCTCCTGTGGCAAACCATTTCAAAAATTAGCAACCCTATTACTGAATGAATTCTCTTATATCAAGATGGCATGCCTTAATTTTCTTACTGTGCCCCTTGGTCTCCCGTCCCCAGGCTACTATGAAGAATTTATTGGTCTCCATGTTATCAATAGATGTAAATATTTTATAGACTTGTATCATGTCCCCTCTGAGAAATCTCCTTTCTACAGAAAATATTCCTAACTCCTTTAGTCTCTCCTCATAGCTCTACCTCAAAAACCAGAAATAATCCTTGTTGCCCTACGTTGCACTCGCTGATTCACTTTCCAGTATGAATATTAGAAAATATAGAGACAGTAAGAAGTCACAGGGGTCTATCAAGACTGTTCCAGCCAACCCAATAGAACTAATCACCAAGCATGCTCATGCAAATCCACAAAGCACCCTAGGGATTGTCAATAACTTGCATAGTATACACTAGGTCTACAACGAAAAGAAAAAAACTATAGGTAAGTACATAAGAATTAATAGCAGATTATAGGAGGTTGATTCAGAAGATGAAAGCTAGTCGGATAGAAGGTGCAATGTTTCTGGATCTTTACCTTTAGGTTAGGTGCAGGTCAGGAATGGGGGAAGGCAGAGCTTTCGGGCAGTAAATGAATATATTTGTTGTTATGTTATTAAATTGTTTTTCAGAAAATATAGGTTTTTGGATTTGGTGGAGAGAATTTCTGGATAAAGATCTTTTGGCAGCAGATGGAGTTCACTTGAGTTGTAAAGGTGGTATTGGGCTTTTTCAGTACCAGTTTGGAGACTTGTTTATCAAAAAACTAGGTAAATTGGGGTGATAGGCTAAATCCTGGATATGATAATAGCAATGGTAACTGTAATAGTGGTGAGATAAATAAAAATAGTGTTGTTGCAGGTTCAAAAAATAATGATGGCAATAAAAATAACAGCATTTCGAATATCAAATGCTTTTACACAAATGCTCATATTTAGAAATAAAAAAGATGAGCTGATTAGCTATACCATAAATGAGAATCTAGACTAAGTGCAAACATTTTATGCATAGATTAATGAAAGAATTCAATGGACACACCATTCAGGAAAATGAAGGAGATGGATATTCACTTTATTTAATACGCAACATAGCGTGAAAGAAGGGTGGCTGGTGTGGCGCTTGAATGTTAAAGCAATTTCATCTGTATTAATGACTGACTTTAAAAGTAATCATGATATTGAATCAGTGTGAGTAGATATCCTTATGTTCAATAAAACATAAAGAATAGGGGCATTTTATAGACCTCCTGGCCAGAGTCAAGAATTAGATGTGAAAATTGTTAAAGAAATTGAGACAGCATGGCCACAGTAAAGAAAAAGGTATAGTCATAACTGGGTGTCCTTGGTTTTTTCTGGCATTCAGTGGGATTCCTTGTCTAATATGGACCATAGTAGTTCTGCATTTATAAATTGTATACTAGATAACTTTTTGAGCCAGATGGTCCATGAACCCAACAAGACACAATGCACTCTTAGACCTTAATATTAACTAAACAATGAAGTATGGTGGGAATGAGATTAAGAGTTGAGGAGAAATTTAGGTAATCTAGTGACACCATAATATAATTAGATTTTATATGAATGTGATATCTGGGCCCAAATTTTTCAAGTTAATAAGGAAAACGATCTAAGATTCTGAAATGGCAATTTTACCAAATTATTTCGAGACATGCTTTAGTACAACTGCCAGGATAAAGAGTTTAAAGACAAAACTGTTTTATCATGTGGAACATATTAAGCAAATTTTAAATGATATTCAGCTCAGTATGTTGTTATAAGATTAAACCCATTAGTGGTGGCGAAGAGAAAACACTGTTTTGGTGTAATAGAGAGATAAGAAAGAAAATTAATGAAAGGCGTAGATGTTTTAAAATATTCAAGGGTAGTAATAGGGAAGATGATTTAGAAAATTATAGGAAAAATAGAAATGAACTTAACCAGTCAATAAGAAAGCGCAAAGAGAGAGCAAAATTTAATTTGGCAAGGAATAGTAAATAAGGAGCTGAAAAAAGTTTTTTAGCTTTTATAAATTTAAAAGTAAGAATAGGACAATTGGTCCAATTAAAATTGATGAAAATTTAGTGAGTTCAGATAAGGAGTTGGTCAACATTTTCAATGCTTATTTTGCTTGTGTTTACTGAGGAAAGATGAGATAATAGTTTGGAGACTAATAGTTCTTGTGTGCATGTAGCAAATAGACTTACAGAATTTGAATTTGATGTAAAAGATATTAAACGTTTACTAGACCATATTGATCCAAGTAAAGCTGCAGGCCCTGATGGTATATATGGTAGAATTCTGAAGGAGGGTAGTACCAGCATTGCAAAGGCACTGTATTTGATTTTTAGTTATTGTTCTATATTTGAATCAGTTCATATTTTCAGGAAATTTTCTAAGTTCAAAAAAATTTCTAAGTTCAGAAAAGTTAAGTTAAGTTTTTTAAGAAAATTCTTTAGTGGCAAGCTTCTGGCATAATTCCAGAAGCTTGCCACTAAAGAATTTTCTTAAAAAACCTTAAACTTTAACTTAAACTTAACTGAAAACTTAGAAATTTTTTTGAACTTAGAAAATTTTTTCAGAAAATATGAACTGATTCAAATATAGAACTTTCCCGATTTTTAAGTGATCTATAACATTTGGTGAGGTACCAGATGATTGGAAAATAGCATATGTTGTGCCTATTTATAATAAGAAAGGTAGTAAGGAAGATTTTGGAAATTATGGGCCAGTTAGCTTTAACATCTCTGGTTGTAAAGGCTCTGGAAAAGTTACTGAAAGGTCATATAGAGAAATATTTAAAAGATAACAAGGTATCGTATGACTCCCAGCATGGTTTCAGAAAGGGTAGGTCATGTTAGACAAACCTTTTAGAATTTATGGAATACATTACTGACTGCATTGACCGAGGAGATCCAGTTGTTATATTTATATTTCTAGATTTTAGCAAAGCCTTTGATAAGGTTCCCCACATAAGGCTGATGAAGAATTTATTGCAATGTGGTATAGGTGGAGTGGTACATGGTTGGATTAAAGAGTGGTTGTGGAGTAGAAACAGTGGTACAACTAAATGGCAATAAGTCATCATGGGAAATAATGAAAGAGTGGTGTCCCACAGGGTTCAGTGCTGGGACCACTTTGTCCTTATTATATATTATATATAATGATTAAGACCCAGGGCTTAAATGCCAGAGGGTTTCTAAGTTTTGCAGAGATACCAAAGTGGGCCACCACAGTTTATGGAAATAGTGAAGGATGTATAAAAATCAAAATGATCTTGATAAACTCTTTGGGTGGGTAGATAAATGTGGCAAATGAATTTTAATAATAAAAAGTGTAAGGTTCTTCACCTATGTTACTCAAATAAAAGTTTTAACTATGATATGAAATGATATGAATGGGGATTGGTTTGAGTCTGTCGACCAAGAAAAAAATTTAGATGTGATTATAAGCTGTAATTTGAAAGTAGCTAATCAGTGTTTGGAAAAGCAAAGGAATAAAGCTAATAAGATGCTATGCATACAAAATCGCAATGTTTTTACAAGAGCAAGGAACTGTATAATAGCTATGTTAGGCCAGTAATAGAGTATTGTGCCCAAGTTTGGGCCCCTTATTTAAAGAAAGACTTAGATATGCTAGAGAGAGAGTGCAATGTAGAGCAAAAAGGATGATTTCTGGGTTTGAGGGTAAGAGCTATGAGAGGCTGAAGGAGTTAGGAATGTTTTCTGTAGAAAGGCGATTTCTCAGAGGGGACATGATACAAGTCCTGCAAAATATTTTACATCCTTTGAATAATACAGCAGACCGAATAAATTTTTCATAGTAAGCACAGACAGGTTAACCAGGTGGCATAATAAGAAAATTAAGAAGAATGCATGCCATCTTGATATAAGAAAACATGCATTCAGTAATAGGGTTGTTAAATTTTTCGGAATGGTTTGCCACAGGAGGTTGTTTGAGTGCAACTTGATGCAACATTTAAGAAGGGACTGGTTAGATATACTGGATGGTGTGTATTTATATATATATATATACTATATATAATTATATTATAATATATATATATATATAATATATATAGTATATTATATATATATATATATGTATATAATATATATATATAATATAGGTGATGTTAAATGCCCGGGCACTTAAGAATTGGGCAAATGCCCTGGGCATTTATCTGGGCATTTGTCCAAATTTGGGCATTTTAAGCAGGCATTTATATCTTTTATTACATTATTTATTAATTATATTATTAATTATATTATTATATTATTATTTTATAATATTCTATAATATATATTATATATATATATAATATACTATATATAATATATAATATTATATATAATATTATATATATATATTATAATATATATATATATATATACAATAAAAACAACATTGTTTTTATGGTTTAAACAAAAAAATCTATATATATATATATATATATATATATTAGAAATAATGAATAGGGAAGGTCTTCGTAGCTTGATGAAATGAATGTTGA
>JABUQX010062677.1:0-5000 GCA_015478945.1 Trachelipus rathkii | reverse complement strand
AATCTCTGATGGGGTAGGTGCTAAAAATCTGAAAATTTCACACATTAATACTACTACCATAGTTGTTCCTTCACCTGCAATATTGACTTTTGTATTTGCTTGTTTTAAGAAATACGCCCTTAAAAATGCCAAAAACATTTTTTTTTTTTAAAGTTGTGTTATGATACCTATTATTATAGTTATTATAGTTCAAGAACAATACATAGACAATGAATAGTGTGGCATCAAAAGGAGAATGAAAAACAATTGTTGAAAAATATTTAATTTTAGGTTCAATATCATAAGAAATGTACCCATTATATCCTACTGGTAAATGACAAAATTACTAAATAACTTGAAAAATTTATCTATATATATATATATATATAATATATATATATATATATATATATAATATATATATATATATATATATATATAATATATAGATATATATGATATTATATATATATATAGTACCGTAATCTTTATAGTATAAAATTTATAAAGGATATATGTAAGTGCTAGCCAGATTTCTGGTACACAGATAAAAGAACTCTTGTACAAAGCAAGTCCTGTATGCGAAATAACTGTTTTTCATTCCTTTTTTTGTAATTATCAAAAAAGGTCACCGAGATGATTCCTGTCACCAACGGCGTGCCATGGGGAAGAGAAGCCAGTTTATGAAAAAGCAGACTCGGAGAGCCAACAAATCTGACAACTCTCTCAAGCGAAATAGTGAAGATAAATGGATTTCAAATCCTTTCAGCAATTTATTTTTTGAACAGGGAATATCTTAATGTGTGTTCATGTAAAATAGTCATTAGACATATTATAAAAAATAATTAAAAGAAGCGTTTCCGCTATTCAAACTATTTTTATTATTTGCTATATCAAAGTGATCTCTTAAAATATAAGGCCAATTAATCATTATAGAGATTAATCTTTGTACATATAATTAATATATATATATATATATATATTATATATATATATATATATATATATTATATATATATATATATATATATCATATATATTTCATAGGTATGATTAAACATAAAAAAAAAACCTTTAAATGCAAAATAATAAAATTGTACAGTAATATACCGGTGTGTATATATATATAATATATAATAATATATATATATATACTATATATTTTATATAAAATATATACATATATAATATATATATATATATATTCATATATAATATATATATTAATGATAAACCGGTATATACTGCACAATTTTAATTATTTTGCATTTAAAGGTTTTTTTTTATGTTATAATCATACTTTAGAAATAATATATATTATATATTATATATATATTATATATATAATATATATATATATATATATATATATATATATATATATAAATTATTATATATATATATATATATATATATGTTTATATACTTATATATATTTATGTACAAAGCTTGATCTCTATAATGATTAAATTGGCCCTATTTAAGAGATCACTTTGATTATAGCAAATAAAAAAAATAGTTTTGGGAATAGCGGAAACGCTTGTCTTTAATATTCTTTATTAAATTTTCTATATGACATTTACATGACACACATTAAGATATTTCACTGTTCAAAAATAAATTGCTTTTTAAATACCTTAAATATGATTACCATTAAAGTATCAATTTTTGGACCAAGAGAGTGTCAAGATGTTGGCTCTCCGATCTCTTTTTCATAACTGGCTCTCTCCCCATGGCACGCCGTTGGTGACAGAATCACCTCGTGCCTTGATATACAAAAGGAATGAAACAGTTTATTTCGCATACAGACTTGCTTTGTACAAGATTTCTTATATCTGTGTACCAGAAATCTTTGTAGCACTTAAATATATCCTTTATAAATTTTATACTATGTACCGATTACTATACATATATATTAATATATATACTATATAAATTATGATATATTATATATATATTATTAATTTATATACATATATATATTATATATAATATATATTATATATATATATATATATATATACTATATATATTATATAAAATTTTTCAAGTTATTTAGTTAATTTTGTCATTTACAGTAGATATAAATGTACAGCTTAGTATATTAACCTTAAAAAATTAAATTTTTTTTAACAATTGTTTTTCAATTTCTCCTTGATGCCACACTATTTCATTTGCCTATGTATTGTCTTGAACTATAATAACTATAAAAATAGCTATCAAAACACAACTTAAAAAAAAAAATTTTTTTTGGCATTTTTTAATGGCTGTATTTCTTAAAACAACCAAATACCAAAGTCAATATTGCAAAAAGGTGAAGGACATCTATGGAAGTAGTATCAATGGTGTGAAATTTTTCAAAGATTTTTAGCACTTCCCATCAGAGATTTAAGGTTCAAAAGTTACCGATTTTCCGAAAAAATGATTTTTTGACACCCTGTAAATTTTTTTAAAAATATTCACCAAACTTCAAATAAGATTAGGTTAAACCATACTTCAGTATGTATCATCACACCAAATTTCATAGCGTTAAATTATTTCCTTCTTTTAAAAATACCCCGAAAATGGAAATTTCTTCGATTTTTACCACAATTACTTTTCGGATTCATTTTCATGGTGAAATATTATTTTCGCCAAAAAAAAACCAATCAAAGGCCAAATGTACCTTAAAGTATCCCTTACAAATCACTCTCTATGAAATTTTGTATAAGATTTTTTTTTTTTAAAACCCCAAAAAAAATTTATGGGGAGATATGACTTAAAATGTTACCTCTATTAAGTGATAAATTTTGCTCCCCCTGGTCAAACATTTTGGCTCACCCTGTTACAACCAGCGTAAATCTAAAAAATCGATGGTGGTTTTTTGAACTTTCCAAGGGATACATTTAACGCCATGCAAAATATAAAAGTTTTCAAAAAATTATCGAGCGGCCATCATCGGTACGGAAATAAATGGATTTGACCCATATATATATATATATATATATATATATATATATATATATATATATATTATATATTTAATATATATATATAATATAATTATATATATATATATATATATTATATATATATTATATATAATATATAGATACAACTTATCTTTCTAAAATCAATTATTTTCTAAACATTTCTTTCGAAAATATTTATTTAATTGAATTAAATTAAAATGTATTCCTTTTTTTTAAAAATTAAAATTAATTAATTAATTGAAATTATATTTAAATATTCATCTAAGTTTTTAAGACTTTAGTGGTTTTTTGACTTACATTCCTAAATTTTAGCTAACTCTGGCCCCGGCCCCGGCAAAATTTTCGCCCCAGTCGGTCCCTAGTTGTGGCCCACCTGGGTCTTGACTTGCAATAACTTAATCAGCCTTATGTGGGGAACCTTATCAAAAGCTTTGCAAAAGTCTAAATATATAGTATATATTTAGACTTTAGCAAAGCTTTTTGATAAAGGTTCTCCACATACTGGCTGATGAAGTTGTTGCGAAATGAAGATATAGGTGGAGTGGTATATGGCTGGATTAAAGAGTGTTGGGAATATGAAAACAGTGTGTACACTAAATGCAATGTCATCATGGAAATAGTGAAGAGTGGCTGTCCCACAGGGTTTCCAGTGCTGGGTAACTATTGTTCCTCAATATAACCTATATCAAAGTGATTTAGACCAAAGGAACTTAAATGGTAAGGTTTCTAAGTGTTGCAGATGATATCCAAAGGGCTACTCAGTAAGGAATAAGTGAAGTATGTATAAAGATTCAAAATGATCTTGATAAACTTCTTGGGTGGACAGATAAGTGGCAAATGAATGAATTAAGTTTCTTCATCTAGGTTCCTCAAATAAAAGTTTTAACTACGATATGAATGGGGATGCTTGAGTTTGTGGACCGAGAAAAAGATTTAGGTGTGATTATAAAGCAGTAATTTGAAGTAGCTAATCAGTGTTTGTAAGCAAGAAATAAAGCTAAGTAAGATGCTGGGCATAATAAATTGTAATGATGTTTTACAAGAGCAAAGGAAGCTATAAGAAAAACTTAATGTAATAGCCTATGTTAGGCCAGTATTAGAGGATTGTGCACAAGTTTGGGCGTCTTTATTTAAAAGACTTTACGATATGCTAGAGAGAGCGCAATGTAGAGTACCAAAAGAGTGATTTCTGGTTTGAGAGTAAAGAGCTATGAAGGAAGAGGCCTGAAGGAGTTAGGAATGTTTTCTGTAGAAAGGCAATTCTCAGAGGGGATATGACATCTTTTCCTACAAAATATTTACATCTATTTATAACAGAGACCGATAAATTCTTCATAGAAGACGCACGACGGGAGACCAGGGGCTAAGTAAGTCAAAACATAAGAAAGAAAAGCATGCCATCTTTGAATGTAAGAAATATTGGATCAGCAATAGGGTTGTTAAATTTTGGAATTGTTTGCACAAGAAGGTTGAGTTATGACTTGAGTGCAACATTTAAGAAAGGATTGGATAGGTTATAATGGATGATTTGGGTATCATATATATTTTTAAATTTAAGCCAATTAGCGGGTTTAAGTAAGTACTCTCAATTATTAAGGTTAAAACTGCATGAGTTAAATTATTTTTTTGTAGTGTGGTTAGCATGTTCTTTAGCTATAGTTTTTTTTCTTTAAGTTGTAGACTTTGTGTATATATGTAAGTTATTGACAAGCCCTAGGGTGCTTTGTGGATTTGCATGAGCATGTTCTAGACTTTGTGTATACTATATAAGTTTATTGAAGCCGCTAGGTGTGCTTTGTGGATTTGCATTAACATGTTGTTTTTGGTGATTGTTCTGTTGGTTTTGCTTGGGACCAGTCCTTTGATAGGCTCATGTGCTTCTTAGTCTTTTTTTTCTAATGTTTGACGAGAATGCCATTGTGAGAGTCCTTTGGCGATCCCGTGAACGCTCTAGAGTGGATTTTTCTGACTGTAATGAGTTCTCACTAAAAGGTAAAATGGAACGGTAAGGCTGTGCTTAATTTTTCACCTTGCGCCATATTCCTTTCC
>JABUQX010062676.1:10000-17065 GCA_015478945.1 Trachelipus rathkii | reverse complement strand
CAACTACAAACCTAACACACCTTACCACGAATAAAAACTACTAACATTAACAAGTACTAGCACAGCGTACAAAACGTAACCGATTCACACTTTTTCCAGGCATATCTTACATATCAATGTTATTTTACATACACAATTGATTTATCGTCGCATTTCGAGTTCATTTCTTATAAACAATAGCACAAAAATGATCTTTATATACTAACCATCGAATATATGCAAACATAACAAGGTTTTCACATTAGTAAAGCTAACATAGCATCATATTAACTAAGAAAATATTGTACAACGACGAATCTAACAACTTAATTAAAGACGAATAAACTGTTAACATTACAAAGTTCCCACTTAACACCTGAAAGTAACTAACATTGCATACAAAACGTAACCTTGCATACTTTTTCCAAGCATATCTCTACATATTAATGTAATTTTTACATTGACACAGTAAGTGGGTTTCGGGATTTATCATAACCTTGTTTATTATCATACAGATCAACGAATTAACTGAAACATAACAAAGTTTTAACAAAATATAACAAAAGTAAGTTCTTTACATACTAACCATCGAATATATGCTAACATAACAACGTTTTTGCATTAATAAAGCTAACCTATATCATAATCTAAACTAAGATATAATGTACAACGAAAACTAACACACCATACTTACTAATAAACTACTAAATACAAACTTCCGCACTTAACAGCAGAAAGTTACCTAACCAACATCGTACAAAACTAACCTATCACGCCTTTCAAGCATATCTCCTACATATCAATGTTAATTTTCATTAACATCGTAATATTAACAAAAGTTTAGCATAAACCTGTCTAATCGAAGGAGGGGTAAGGCCATATGCTAATACAACCCGTAACAAATGTTTACATCAACTTCGTAATATTTAACAAAAAATTCATTTCATAACCTCGTCTAAATATCATAATCCCCAGCGAATATTAAAAATAACAAAGTTTTACCAAACATACCAAAAAAATAACAAAATTTATCCTACATAACATAAAAATAATTCTTGAATTAAATATCACAGTAACCGTAATAGTTTACTGATTTAAAGCAGTAAATGAGTAAATTAAACCACCCAATCCCTAACAGTCCCCTAACCAATACTTGAACATCTTGATCTATGAACATATTCAAGTCATATTTCGAGTATCATTTTGGATAAACATAACAAGTTCTTTATACACTGATTGTTAGAAAATTGATGAGTTTTTGAAGATATTACTGGTGGTTAACTGACTGAGTGTTTAGAAACGGAGCCTAGGTTTAAGTTTTGTTGAAGTATGTTAGGATTTGCCTTTTATAGAATTTTGCTAAAGTCTACGATTATTATAGGTTAAATGATGTTATACTCGAAACGAGTGCAACTTGATGAAGATAGTGTCAATTCTTAGTTCGAGATGTTGGTATTCTTTGATATTTTGGTCACTTTGTTAAGGGGATTTGTTAGATAAATACGGCTTACCTGTGCTGCATATGAGCGAAAAGTGAGGACATATCGGTATTGTATGGACCTGTTAGCTACTTTACCTTTGATAGTAGGAATTTTCAGGATGTTAAGCTGATTATTTATACGCGACGGTATGTTCGTTTGATTGTACGATTATTATTTCTTACGTCTGTTATGAATATGTTCTTTATTGATGCTAAAGCTTTGTGGGTAAGCATATATTCGTAGGAGTATATAAAAGAAACTTATTTTTAGTTTATGATTTATCCAAAATGATACTCGAAATCATGGGAAGGTGGAAGGTTGGTAGGGAAACAGGCTGATGGGTAGGGACTGTTAGGGAATGGGTGGTTTGATTTACTTCATTTACTGCTTTAAAATCAGTAAACTATTATACTTTACTGATATTTAATATTCAAAGAACTTATTTTTTATGTTATGTTAGGATAAAATTTTGTTATTTTTAGTTATGTTTTGGTTAAAACTTGTTATGTTTGCAATTATTCGCTGGGGATTATGATATTTAGGGAAGGTTATGATTGAATTTTTCGTTAAATATTACGAAGTTGATGTAAAAACATTTGTTACGTTAGCATTATATTCGTTGTTCTGTATGATGATTAGATAGGTTTATGCTAAAGATTTTGTTATAATGTTAAAACTTGTATTAAATAACATTGATGATGTTTAGAGATATGCTTGAAAAAGGGTGAATTAGGTTACGTTTTGTACGATGTGTTAGGTACTTACATGCTGTTAAGTGCGGAAGTTTTGTTAATGTTAGTAGATTTGTTAATAGTACGTTGTGTTTTGAGAAAAAGTGTACATTATATCTTTGTTCAGGTTATGTTATGTTTAGCATTTTATTAATGCCAAAAAACGTTGTTACGTTTAGCATATATTCGATGGTTAGTATTGTAAAGAACTTATTTTTTGTGTTTATTGTTTGGTTAAAACTTGTTATGTTTACAGTTATTCGTTTGTCTGTATGATAATTAAACAAGGGTTATGATAAATTCTTGTCTAAACATTACTTTGTGTCATGTAAAATTAACCGTTAATATGTGAGAATATGCTTGGAAAAAGTATGAATAGCGTTACTTTTGTATGAATGTTTAGTTACTTTAACAGGTGTAAGTTGGTGGAACTTTGTTTAATGTTAACAGTTTATTCAGTCTTAAAGTGTGTTAGATTCGTCGTTGTACATTATTTTCTTAGTTTTAATATTTGATATGTAGCTTTATTAATGTGAAACCTTGTTATGTTAGCATATATTCGATGGTAGGTATATAAAGAACTCATTTTGTGCTATTTTATAAGAAATGATACTCGAAGATGCGACGTAAATCAATAGTGGTTAATGTAAAAATTTAACATTGATATGTTAGAGATATGCTGGGAAAAAAGTCTGAATAGTTACGTTTTGTACGCTGCTAGGTACTTTATAATGTTAGTAGTTAATTCGGCTCGTAAGGTGTGTTTTAGGTTTTGTCTTGACATTTATCTTAGTTAAATGATGCGTATGTTAGTTTATTAATGTGAAAACTTTTATGTTAGGCATATATTCGATGGTTGGATATAAAGAACTTATTTTTTTGTTTGTTGTCTGTTGTTGTTGTTGTTGTTGTTGTGTTGTTGTTGTTGTTGTCTAACGAGAATATATACCCTTTTGAACTGATATTGGTTCATTCGTACGTTGTATTCTTGTTTATCTTTCTTTGATGGTTGAAAGAAAGGAATCTCATAACCTATAAGAGTTTGTTTATACTACTATTTTCTTCAGTAGGATTGTTTTTCGCAGTGTTGATACGAAACATCTCCTGCGCATCTCTACGCTTTTTGTTGATATCTTCACGAGGAGTTTCGTTTTTCCCAACGATGTGTCATTTCTATTTAATCGTAAAACCGAATGGCGACTGTTACATTGCTTGTATTCCTGGCAGAGGTTCAAATATAATAAGTAATGCATCACTTTATGCAAATGGTTAAAGCATAAAATCATTTTTCATGTTTAGAGTTTGGTATTTTCTGAAAGGGGCGGTGTCTAAAAAGAGATAAACCTAAAAACTTTACTTTGTTCGTCTTTAATCGTTTCGATGATTATTATGGTTAGGCTAAGGTATGGGATATATGATGAGTAAATATTACTATGTTAATGTAAAAATCCCGCATATGTTCGCTTTATTGACCAATGTTGTTAAGATAGCTGTGGTTTATTCGTACTGTTGTTGTGTGTTAAGTATGGTTATTGTTCATAATTTAGCTTTACATAGAGTAAAAACTTTACTTTGTGTCTTTACTCCTTAGGTATTATGATGGTTAGGTTACGGTTATGCTTAAATTTTTTGTTAAACTATACTGTGTAATTGTAAAATTACTTGTCATGCTGATATGTTTGATAAAGTGTGAATGGATTATGTTTTTGCAAGCTTTGTTAGTTACTTTTACTGATTATAAGTTTGGACCATGTTAATGTTTAGCCTAGTTTATTCTTTCTTAAGATGGTCAGGTTTTGTCTTGTATATTATATTGTTAGTTCTAGCAATGTTATGTTGGCTTTTATTAATGTTGAAAACTTGTTACGTTAGCATACTTTCGTTGGTCTGCATGATAATTACACAAGTTATGATAAATTTTTAAATATTACCATGTTAATGTAAATTAACATTGTTTATGTTATTAATTTGATCAAGTGTGAAAAAGTTACGTTTTTGGATGTTATTGTTAGTTACTTTTACTTGTGTTAAGTATGAAACTTTTGTTAACGTTGAAGCCGTTTATTCCTGTTTTAAGATGTGCTAAGTTTGTTCGTTGGGCGGTTATATTCATAGTTTAGATGATGCTAGTATGCTTTATTACTTTGATGTTACTTGTCAGTGTAAGTGTTTAACCGATATAATGTTAGAGATATGTTAAAAAAGCAAGAATAGGTACTTTATGCAGGTTAGTTACTTTAGGGTGTTAACGTGTGGAACTTTGTTAATGATTACAGTTTATTCGGTTTTTAAGGTGTGATAGGTTTGTCTTTCTACATTATTCTTAGTTCATGTAACGATATGCTAGCTTTATTGATGTTGAAACCTTATTAGTTAGTTAATTCGTTGATCAGTATGATAATAACCATTGTTGTGATAAATTTTAGTATAATGATTACTATGTTAGTGTAAATTAGCATCGTTATGTTAGAGATATGCTTGCAAAGTGTGAATAGGTTACGTATTTGCATGCTATCTTAGTTACTTTACTGGTGTTTAAGTGTGGAACGAACTTTTGCTAATGTTAACAGTTTATTCGGTGTTAAGTTGTGTTAGGTTTGTCGTTTATATTATATTCTTAGCTTCATGGAATGAATGTTAGCTTTATTGAGTGGGAAACCTTATTATGTGTAGGAGTATATTTCGTTGATCAGTTATGAATAATTAACCCAGTGTTGCGTAATTTTAGTTAAATGTTATCTGTGTTAGTGTTAAATGATTTTAACGTTAATATGTGGAGATATATGCTGCAATAGTGTAAGGGAGGTTACGTTTTTGTTATGAAAATGTTAGTACTTTACTGAAAGGTGTTAAGTGATGGAACTTTGTTAACGTAAACAGTATTCCTGTTTAAGATGTGCTAAGTTTGTCGTTGTGGGTTAAATTCATATTCAGATGATACTAAGTTAAACTTTATAATGTTGAAAGACTTTGTTACGTCAACATATTTTGATTGATGTTTGTATAAAGAACTGATTTTATATTATGTTATTATTCAAAAAATGATACTCGAAATGTGACTTGAATCAATAGATCAATAGATCAATAGATCACAGATGGTCAGGAGGGAGGTTGGATAGTGGTTGATTTAGTGATTTACTGCTTTAGGTATTTGTAAAAAAGTAAATTTGTAATAATAAACATTATAAAAAGTGTAAGAAATTTAAATTTATTCATTTATTTATTTATTTATTATTTTTTCCTTGATTTTGGTCTTGAAACCATTATTTCGAAATTACAGACTCGATAACATATATAAAGACACCAACATTGTTGTATACGGAATGTTTATAACTCGGCACCGCAGCAGCTCCCAGTACCGGTGCCACTACCAACTCTGAATCCTTGCTCAGTTCTCCTTCATCATCTTCTTCTTCCTCCTTTCCTCCTCCTAACTTCCTCCTTTCCTCCTCCTTTCATTATATCTTCTCTCGTTTTGCGATTCCATGCATTTCTTTTTTTTTTCAACTGAGACCCCCTCAGGGGGTCTCTGGACCCGAAACCGAATCCGCATCCGACTCCGTCTCGACTCCAACTCCTCCCATCTCCCTGTCTCCGAGTTCGTCTTCTAGGGCCATTCTTTTTAATATTTTTTTTTTAGAGGGTGGTCCCCTTCGGGGGGATCGCAGGGATTACGTAATCTTCGCTCTACATGAGCTTACATCACATATAACCATCCTCCAAATTCTAACCCAATTACGAAACTCTAACCAATGTTAGATATATTATTGGACTACCAGAACCGGATGCGAGAAGCAACCACGGCGGAGGTAAAGTCGGAGTGCGTAAAAAAAGACGATCCCTTACAGGATCGTTTTTCGACTCAGATTCGCTTCCCTTCGGGAATCGAATGCTTCGACGTTAATAGATATATAATAATAATAATAATAATGTGTATGTTGTATTGGCGGATGCGCGCCGCTCACGCCCGCTGACGTATAATCTCGGTCTCCGACCGAGACTAGTCATCACGGCTCGAGCTAACTCTCGGTTAGCTTAACTCAATCTCGCGGTTTTGTGAAAGCCAAAAGGGTATAAATGAGGGCGTAGCGGCTACCCTCTCGGGGGTGACCCCCTCTATATACATCCTACAGACTTGAAATTTACATACGGATTTCGAGCTTATCCATACATACATATATTCCATAGTTTAAGCAAAATATCTTCTTATACTTTTTGAGAAAAAGCGTTAGCCGGTCAAACCTGGTCCTGTCACTACTAATTATATATATATATATATATATAATAAATATATATATTATATTATATATAAATATATATATATATATTTATAGACTATATATAATATATATAATATATATATATAGATATAATTATATATATATATAATATATATATTGGAAATTAGTAATTATTATTATTATTCATTTCTTTTTGCACGAGTGTTATGAATGACATTTTTTTATTTTTTTATTAAAATATTTAGTTTTACCACGTCTTTCAATCTATACCGAACATTTTCTATTAGCACTTTATTTATTTAATTTGATAAAGTATTTGAGGTCATTGTTTGAGATAGTTCTACAGGTAGTAAGTATTATTAATGAACATTACTGTCATCTGTCGACTCGAGGATAACAAAAAGGACCTGGGCTCTGTTTTAAATCACTTCTATTGAATTCCAAAGTATTTGTTGGGTAGTCACTTTGTTATTTTAAATGAATTTTAATGGTTAACAGCTGACGACTATCCATGTGGAATTGATACTACTGTTATTATTTGAAGAGGAAATCACAGCCACGGATTGATCATTTATTACTGGAAAGAGTAGATAAGAATATTGTCACCTATAACCTGACCCTTACAAATAGGTA
>JABUQX010062676.1:0-7500 GCA_015478945.1 Trachelipus rathkii | reverse complement strand
ATTAATCACAACAGCAACAGCAATTATAAAGTTAGAAACAACACTAGTTATCATAGAAACGATAACACTAAAACCAACAGCCAACACACTTCGAGACCTATGAGCAACGGAGCAAAGAATAGTGGGAGTAACGATAGACTTGAACATAGTCGTAGCAGTAGTGAGCCGAGGGCAATAGTCACATGCTACAGATGTTCAAGGAGAGGGCACTTGGCACGTGATTGTAAAGCCCTTACTTTTTTTAACAACAGTGGCCGTAATTATAACATTTGTAATAATAGACAAAGGGAAGATGGGAGAAGTATTGCAGCGTCAGTCGATTTTATGAACCGAAGAAAAGCCCTGAGATACTCAGGTGAAGAGCCTTCTCTCCCCACAGACATTTGTATGGTGAGTGATGCAGAGGCACACTCACACCATCTGCAATTACTTATGGACGGTAAATGGTTTTCGAGTGCAAATCCTCACAGACAGCGGATGCAATTCGGTGGTAGAACGTGAAAAGTACGTACCAAAAGAGTGTTACACAGGTACACACACGACTATGAGATTGCTTGATAGTATGGTGAGGGAAGTTCCGCTTGCAGATGTGGAGATTGATACCCCTTACTATGTGGGTAGGACGACCGCAGCAGTGCTGCCAGAGGTCGTATATAATCTTATAATAGGTAACATTGATGGGGCATTACCCCCATATCAGCCAAATCTCACATGGGAAGAGACTGTCTGTCATTGTCCAAATGTTTCAAAGGACGGGACAACTCAGAAGGAGTTGTTATTCCCCATTGTGGAGAGAGCTGAAGAAGATTCATCTGAGGAATCTATTGAAAGGCACAATGCCGCTGAACAAGATCATACTCAAGACAGGGCGAGAATGGAAGAAGAAAAGATTATGGAGGAAGAACCGTCAATTCAACAACGTAAAAACATAGCCAAAGAAGTGAAAATTCATCCGCGGAAGCACATATGTGCGTGCACAAAGAGTCCCAAGAGTCCGCCATTGAAAAGGTAGATGATGAAGAAAGTGAAAGAGTTATTATTTCTAAAGTGCCACTCGTTGATGTAGAGGATGTTATAAAGGAATCTGATGTCCAAGGGATGTCAGCTGTAAATATTTTTGTAAATAATGATGAAGATTTTAGTACAATGAAAGACAGTGCCATACAAGAAGACAGCTCAGTGCCACTTGAAAATAGTAAAATAACGCAGAGTGTCGCCGCTCATAATGAGATTGATGAGGCGCATGAAGATATAGTTTTGGAATTAATGCACGACAAAAAGGTTTTCAAAAAGGGCCAACATGGCGATGATATATTACGAAATGATCGGAAACCAGTCCAGAAAGACTTGTGTTATGAAAGCACAGTTATGAAGGAGGGAGAAAGTCCTACAATGATGAAGTTTAATGGTCATATAATTAAAGAGGTGAGCGCCAACCACAATAAAGATTTTGAAGTCTTACGACATAATGGAGCAACAGAAAATGATGAGCGTAAGTGCTTAAAAGAGTTACGTGATCAAAGAGTTATAATACAAAAGGGTGTGGAAGATCATCAAGAAGATAAGATGTTAATCATGAAAGAAAGTAATGCCGATGACGGACATAGTAGACAAAATGTGGAAAGGCGCGAAAATAATAAGAAGCACGTGAATAAAAACGAAAATATGCAACCAGTTAAAGACGTGGAAGTGAAAAAGGAAACAAATGTAAGTAATATACAGGAGAGTTATTGGGTAAAAGAGGATATGTTATACCCACAAGGAGATTGTCAAAATAGCAGAAGAGGAAGTTATGAGGAAAGATGTTTGTGAAAAGATATATGATAACTATAAGTAAAATAAAGGAGAGCGTCGAAGATGGTTACAGTAAGAAAGTACCCCATACCAGACGCAGAGTAGTGTATCATAAGAGATGGAAGTACGGTGATGATAAAAGTATCATGAGTAGACAAGATTCTTTGCGAAGATGGATAAAGAGGAAAATAAGTAGAGAACTATTTTGTAGAAAAGATGTAACCTATAAGCGAAATGAGAAAGTGTATACAAACGATAAAGCATGTAGTGGTGAGACGAGAAAGAAGAATCGTCGTAGGAGGAGAGTTGCAGACACGAAATATGGTACGAGAGGTATGTGTACCATAAGTGATTTAGTAAGGATGTTAGCAGTCGTCAAAGAAGTAGTAGGAGTGGAGAAAATGAACAAGGAGTTCTGGAAGAAATTCGAAGAAATGAAAGGATGTAGAAAAGTATGGCGGAGATTGAGTGGAAGAGGAGATAACGAAATGAGTAGGAGATGGAGGTCAAAAGGGAGAGAAGAAAAGGGAAAATCTTTTAGAGTAGATGGAGATAAAGTTCCTTGTGTCCCTATCGTGGTCAAGATAGTTGATAGAATTAATGAAGCGGACTATTTTATAGATGATGGGATAGATTACTCCCAGACCTGGCTTGTACATTTGACTACGATAAGAAAAGTACTCCGAAGATTGAAAGATGAAGGATATACAATACCCCCGACGAAGTGTGAGTTTTCGTCTTCCAATGTTGAGTTCTTAGGACATCACATCGGGAACGGAAACAAAGGACTCCATGATGAGAATGTAGCGAAGATCATGAAAACGGAGCCACCTAAGAATAAAAAGCAAGTGCTTTCGTTCTTAGGGCTCACTGGATACTATCACGTTGCGATCTCCAACTAATAGAGAGAAGCCCACTTCCCAGATAGCACATTCCACGCTTGAGGCCCGTCTGCGCCGCCCCCCATTAACTTATCCAGACCTCACGACACGAAAGGTGAACCCACAAAAGGTCCGGTGGAGGCCGACAACATCAGGACGGCGTTCATGAAATTCGAGGAAGCGTTAAGCCTCCACTACCCATATTCATTAACATGCAAAGGCCCTGGACAACCAGCTATTACCCGCTTGCAAGTGGATGCATCGTACTCGCATCACTTGGTTTGTCTCCTCCAGCGAAGGATTAATTGGCATCCTTACACCCAGTGGCAGATGATGCGCCACGTAAGAAACTTCACGGGGCCAGAAACCCAAGGTATCACACATCATAAAAGAGAGAGCACATTAGGCAGCTCTCTCTACGCCGCGCAACATCAAGCAACGCATTACTCACATAATATATAAATATACTCGGGAACCGCAGATTCACTCGATCATACTACAATCCAAGCATCGCAACCCGCGGCTGAACTCGCCCGGCCCCCATGATAGAAAAAAAATATCGAGAATTTCACGCAATCAATTGAGCACGTGTGGACATTATTTCCATATAAGATACCATATTTAAATTAAATCACAATCTAGTCCGGCACAGGATAACTAGTGCATTCTGCCGAATCTATTCTGACGTCAGTAACGAATATGCTCGACTGCGGACTTTGGAATAAAACAAGGACAAGGAATCGAAGCCATGCAGAAGAAGGGTCGATCAAACATTGCACAAAAATTCTAATATCAGCATGGCTAGAGAGCAAAACTTACGTGTAATATGCTCGGATAGAGGGGGGCTAAAATGTAATACGTAAGACATGCTAAGTAGAATTTTTGTTTGAAGCAAAGTCATTTCCCCTTATTTGTTTAATAATCCTCCTTATATTTAAGTGTTTTCCCGTCAGCTCGCCCAACTCTCATTTTCCCGACTATACCTATATATAATTATATACTATACATACTTATATATATATTTGAATATACAATACTCATGTCAAGCTAAGAAACGTTTTGCCCACTATAAAGTAAATCCGCCATAAATCAAATAAATCATAGAATACTTATATATTATATATTATTATATAGTATATATATAATATACTATAATATGATAATATAATATAGTATACTGTATATTATATATATAAATGTTATTAGAATTAAAATTTTGTATTTCTTTAATAGAAATGAAAGTTTATAAATTTTTTCAAAAAATTTATTTTTCTGGTTCTCCGCATAAATTAATTATTTTATTATTATACTTGTAAATTATTTTCCTTTTACATTTTATTTCTAGTTAATATGAAAATTTTCATTATAATGTTAGTTCATTTATGATCACTTCTTAGCTGAAGGACTGCCGATAGTAATATAATTTCATATATATTATATTTATTATATATATATATATACTATATTATATATTATATCATATATAGAATATATATATATACATATATATATTACTATATATTATATATTATATATATATATATATAATATTATATATATATATATAGTATAATAATAATATATATTATCTAATCTATATATACATATATATAATAATATATATATACATATATATATATATATATATGAAATTAAATATTACAGAATATTTTAATATTAAATTTATTTATGATTCTTATTAAATGAAAATGATTTGCTGGACTATATATACTATATATGTATATATATATATAAAAGGGTGAAAAAATAACTTTGATTAATTTATTTTGCAATGCAGAGGAAAGCGCACTTTCTCAACGATTATTTGCCTTTTCTTTCTATTTCGTTGGGATTTGTAAATATTTAGTTGTAATCTCTTCTATTCTACTTAACATTGCTAATACAGAAATACTCGTCCATATGTGTTCTCTTTCTTCTACTGTGGCATGTCTGGTTAGGTTTTTCTCTTAATATATTCTCAAGTAATATATGGTTATTTCCTCTTATATACGTCTTTTATCGTACTTGCAAGAAAACGCTTCAAATCCATTTTTATCCCACCTGCTCTGAGGTTGATGTTGTTGCTGCTTGCGAAGTACTGGCTATCCTTTACTGTGTGGTTTAAAATAAAAGTTGCTGTCAGTGTTAAATATTCAATACGTGCCACGCAAAGCCCTATTTTATGTGTTTTCTGTGAAATTAATATATTTTTGGCATTTTAAATAATATTTTTGGTTTTAATTATGCTTCTTGAACTTCAATCTAACTATTATTGTATCCATATTAATAAAATAATATCTTTTTAAAAATTTGTGATAAGTTTATTTGTGTGCGTAAAAATTTTGTGGACGCTTACGCAGCAGACGATTTTTCGCGTACACATGTGCTTGAGCACTGGATTATTCTCAGGTACCATTTTTAAATATAGAGTATTTTTTCTGAAAATTATTTAAACATTATTTAATTATTAAAATTTCAAAAAGAACTCTAAGTTTAATTAATGACTTTATTCTTTCATTTATTTAATATGAGTTAAAGTATATTTAAGTTTCTAATGTTGATCTTTCTCTGTCACGAAAATATTGTGAGAAAAATGTTTGAGCTGCATGTGTGAACTGTTTCCTCGTCATTTTGTTTAATTAGTTTCCCCTTATTTTAGATATAAGTACAAAAGTTTTATAAAAATATTTCTCTAAACTTTTCTAGGTTAACATTTCTAAATTTTATATAATTTATTCAACATATATCGAATCAAAAATAACTTAATACAACAAAAATATATTATATATATGATCTATATATATAATATATTATATTCGTTATATAATATATAATAGTATTATATATATTATATATATATATAATATTAATATTTAGATGAAATATATTGTATATTTATATGTATAGATATTCATGTATACTATATGATATATATATGATACTATACAGTTATATATATGTAATACTTTAAATGAGACCTATATATAGATATATGAACATAATATATTTATATATATATATAGTATATATAGTAATATATATATATATAGTATAATATATTATATATATATATATATATAATATAATAAATACTATTATTATAATATATATATATATATATATATATATACTATATATACTATATGATATATATATATATACTATATATAATATATACTATATATATTATATATATATTATATTATATACTATTGGGTACTATATATTTACTTTTGGACATATACAATTTGCCCGAGTGCAGATATACATATTAGTTTTCTTTTTACTTTAAAAATAATAATTTTTTCACGTGTGTCAATTGATACCGACATTTTTTTTATTTATTCCATTGCAATTTATTTATTTAAATTTGATTAAAGTATTTATCGGTCATTGTTAATGAATTATTGCTCATCAGGTTTGAGAGAGTTCTACAGGTAGTAAGTATTATTAATGAACATTACTGTCATCTGTCGACTCGAGATAACAAAAAGAACCTGCCGTCTGTTTAACACTTCTACTTAGAATTTCAAAGCTATTTGTTGGGTAAAATCACTTTGTATTTAATTTGAATTTTAATGTGTATACAGGCTGACGACAGCAACAAGACCAGATATTGTATTTACTGTTAATTATCTTGCCAGAAGTGTAAAACAGTAGCTATTCAAAGGGGCCTGGCCACGGATTGATCATTCTATTACTGGAAGCAGTAGGGTAAGAATATTGGTCACCTATAACCTTGACCCTTTTACAATAAACGCGTATCTCTATAGAACTTTGAACATTTGCACCATCCCCTTATTCTGCGGTCAATTCTCTGAAATCAATTCTCATACTCTTCAGAAAAATCATCCTATACGGATTTCAATATTTCAATATTTTAGACTTTGGAAAGAGCCCGCTGACACTCCATTCTTAGAATCCCTCATATTGTTTGGCAACCCACGCTCCAAACGATGATTGGAATCTTTACAAACTGAAAATCATTTTATTTACTGAAGTCGGAATTTTGCTAATGTACTGAATCAAATGCCAATATTTAGCAAATATTAACTATTCTTCTATTTATTTATTTATATATACTTTTATGTAATTTTAAGCATTATCGTCTTTCATGTGCTTCGTGAGAAAAGATGACAATATATAGCAAATAAATCGCACTACTAAAAGTAAGTTTGAATATAATCTTCTACAATAGCAGTTGGGTTAAAAAACACCAAATTTACAACAAATTAACAATCTCTCAACGAAATACTGACAAAAATGATCGAAGAGATTTTTATTAGGTTTATGGGCCTGTCGTTCGCGTTGGACAAGGATAAATCAATCAATCAGTTCTTCATAGATTACGATACATGGAACAAAAAGGATAAAGATAAAACATGTTACAATAGTTTTTTGAAAGGTTTGTTGGTTTCTTCCTTTTTTTATTTTTTAAAAGAATAGCGAATTTTCCTAGTAAATTATTTCTTTATACCTTTTCCTCATATCATCGACAATAAAATTATTACAAGATCAGATAAAGGAAATAACATCGTCATAATGAATAGTACAGATTACGACAACAAATGTAATGAAATGCTGATAGGTCAAAGTGCAGAGGAATTATTAGAAAATAACCCGTTTCAACGAAGATTGGGAAAATATTGTAATAGTAACTAGGTGTGTTAATATTATATTAGAATTACATTAGGATGAAGTTATGATAAAAGGTTTACCAGGTGCTTCGTAATTATCTGAAAATAGTAAGGAATCCCAAAAACCCATAAACAGAATACCCTTACGCCCAATCATCTCAAACACTAATAGTATTACTTATAAATTA